>JAGFNQ010004366.1:104835-171036 GCA_024364735.1 Boesenbergia rotunda | reverse complement strand
CCCATCTTGGGACCTAGGGCCGGCGCCCCTTTGCAAGACCTAGGGTCGGCGCAAGCTTCCTCCACCTAGGGTTGGCGCTTCCTCCTCCTAGGGCCGGCGCAAGCTTCCATCAAGAAGGAGAAGAAGAAGAAGAAGAAGAAGCGGATCACATCTCCTTCTTTCCGGAATTTGGATTCTGATTCTTGGTGGTTAGTTTCCTTTCTTCTTTCTTGATCTTCTAGTTGTGTCTTCGAAGAATCTAGTAGTTCTCGTTGACACAAAACTCGTGGCTTTGCGAAGTCATCCCGAAGAGAACTCGGCGTGGACGCGAATAGAGGCGGAGCTTCCAAGGGACGCTACGGTTGGATCTCGTCCCTTACTTCGAGTTACGAGAGGTACTTAGTAAATTAGTTTACTTTTCCGCAATGTTTTAATTTATGATTATGTCAACACATCATAAGGTTGCATGCTAGATACGTGGTTAAAATAATTTAGGAAATTATTTTATGCTAATTCTTCCGCTGCACGTAAAAATTTAAAATTTTACGAACCCGTATCCTTGTCGACATGCACCCGGTCCCAACAGTGGTATCAGAGCCGGTTAGTGTTCGACATAATCATGTAATTGTTTTGCGGAACACTTTGTCATGATCTCAATTTTGGAAAATTTTTCAATTATGGAAACTTTCCAATTATAATAAATTTTAGATTTAGGAATTTCAAAGTTTGGAAATCCTCATGAAATTTCGCAAACTTTTGAAATTTTCTAGTTTCTGAAATTTTATAATAATTGTGAAAACTTCCCATCTTTGGAAACTTTCCAATTTTGGAAATTTTTCTAATTTTAGAAATTTTCCAATTTTGGAAATATGTAAGTTTTCTTTGTAACAGAAACTTACAATTATTCTGAAAACCAATTTATGAAATCTCGCAATTTTGGGCACTTTCTTTTAAGAAAGTCTAGACAAATTCATGGACAGTTAATTGACAATTAAATTTGAATTGGTCTTTAAATTGACAACAAAATTCTTTATTTTGGATTGAGCCTCGGGGAGCCGTCCAATTTAAAACTAGTTGTTGTAATTTAATTTCCCTATTTTTAATTGAAATTGTCATGTTTGATTTGGATTGAGCCTCGGGGAGCCGTCCAATTGGATTTACAACAAATTATTTTTCTTTGGGTATCTGAGCCTCGGGGAGCCACCCTTAGAAAACGATTTGTTGTAATTAATTAAATCCATGAATAAAATATGATTTAAGAGGTGATGCTCTTACATATTGTTGTCTCCAAAATTAATTAGGAAAATGGTTTCCTATAGAGTTTTCTTAAATGAGTTTTTCATGAAAATAATATGTCGTTGAATTAAGGGAATTGCCTCTTAATTTAATAAGATTTGATTTAGAGAAATCAAAGTCTTAAACATATTATTTCCGAAATTGATTATGACAATTTAGGAAATTGTTTCCTAAAACAATTCCTTTAATAAAGTATGAAATTAGAATGAGGAAATCCGGTTCCTAATTCAATTCATGAGACTTGATAAATTAAGTCACATACATACTTTATTAAGGAAATCGTTAGTCATGACATAATCATATGTCATGAATGTGCTTAGAAAAGATGAGACCCAAAACCCCTTACAAAATATTAAGGCTAACACCTTCCATTAATATGGTTAGAACCGGAGTTTTGTTTCTCGTTTGGGTTGATGGACACATCCATGCCTGACTTGAACCTCAACATGTTCAAACCATGGAATTAGTTTATGAATAATATAGTTGGAGTCAGAGGTCAATCCTTAGTTTTAGTTGTTGGACACATCCAAGCCTGACTAAACGGTTGAATGAGCTCCAACCATATTAAAACTATTTCTTGATTAATGGGTCAGCCTTAAGCTTGGAGCATCGATTTGTTGTGCCACAGCCAAGGTCGATGTAAAGAGAGGTGCAATTGGGTGCTATGTATAATGTTACATACTTGTTAATGAGTTAACAACCCAATGATTTATGCAAACATTCAATTAGTTGATAGCATAAAGTGATAGTTACATATATGTGATATGTAATCGGTGTAATTACCTACCTTCATAGCTAAGAAAAACTTGATGGCCACAGTCATGGTTGCTCTTATCTATGGTTGGATATCAACCTATTTGGAGATGTTCCTACGATCTCCCGAATTGATAATAAGGGTTATTCAATTTGAAAAATAAATAGGATTTTATTTATGTATGGAGAAGGAGATATGGTAATACGTGGGTATACCGATGCCAGTTTCCAGACAGATAAGGATGACTCCAAATCGCAGTCTGGATACGTATTTACTTTGAATGGAGGCGCAATAAGTTGGAAGAGTTCCAAACAAGACACCGTAGCGGATTCTACCACGGAAGCGGAATATATCGCAGCTTCGGAAGCAGCAAAGGAAGCAGTTTGGATCAAGAAGTTTGTCTCAGAACTTGGTGTGGTTCCAACCATTGATGAAGCAGTGCCGGTTTACTGTGACAACAATGGAGCTATTGCACAAGCGAAGGAACCAAGGTCTCATCAGCGATCCAAACACGTGCTTCGACGCTATCATCTGATCAGAGAGATTATAAGTAGGAATGACATACAAATTGAGAGGGTTCCCACTGAAAGGAATATAGCGGATCCTTTAACTAAGGCCTTGCCTCAAAGCAAGTTTGAGGGACATGTTAGAGCCTATGGTATTGGATACCGTAGCGATTGGCATTAGGCCAAGTGGGAGTTTGTTAGTGATATGAGAGAAGTGTCCTAAGGCAATCGCCTTATGATGTAAACATTTATATTAATAAATGATAATTCACTATTTGAGTGTACATGTTTTGTGTATTTGATTGGGATCTTGAACTTATCTACTGAATGTTCGCAATACAATTCACAGCATAAGAGAATTTGTGATGGGATCACAACTAGTGACTATCTCTAAATGTGCAATTGTGAAGTATTGAAAATATCCCTAGTCGATGAATTGATAAATACGGACACTATCAATTCTGTTGAGACTAGCATGGGTTATTCTCTAATCAGCTGATTCTCACTAGCTGGTGACATTGGGATGTCCGGAGATAAACATGGATGCTAGTTAAGGGAACTAGTTCATTGGAGTGACTAGCTGTAAGACTTCATATGAGAATCTACATGTAGATATGTCAATGAAGTTCTTACTGCAGCTTAAGTGCGATGTTCCTTTGACTTGCGGTGTTCAAGTCATCTTGGTCATGGAGACTTATACTTTAACATCTTAAGCAAGCATCTCCAAGGAGGTGTGGACCCAGGATGATTGGGTATAAGCCGAAGTGCTCGAAGATGTTTGAACAGCCTACAAAGGATTCACCACTCCTTGCGAGGAGATGTATACCCAGGCCTATCGTCGGATTGTTACTCAAAACCTCTGGCCAGAGTATATCATGTTTAGAGTGCGAGTCTCTTAAATACATGAGAGTAATTAGAAATCCAAAGGACGAGAAAGACACTACTTGGGCTAGGTGTGACGTAGTCAGCCTAGTGGGGACTGACACATATAGACCGTGTCCTGAACCAAGTGGGTATAAGGTGGTGAAGGGAATGAGGCACGACTCATTAGAGCTGCTGAAGGGTTTCTGAATAATTTCTTCTGAGGTCAAACCGTTGATCTTTCGATTAATTGGGGGTCATGATGTACTACTAGGTGCCACTCATGATCGTTCTATAATTTGTTGATTATAGACGGCCAACATAAATCGAAAGTCTATTTAGTCACACGCACTACGAGTAATCCGAGGGATTTAAAACGAGTTGAAAATTGGATTTTCCAATCAAGAGAAATAAGTCGAATCTGAATTTGTCAGAGGCGCAATGGAAGCTAAAAATGGCTAAGTCTTTTGAAGGCTTATTGGGCGAATTAAATGAGTTTAATTCGCGATCGGTTCGGGTTGGTTTGGCCGGCCAAAGAGGGTGCCAAACCTCTTTGTTGTGGCCGGCCATTAAAGGGGAAGAAAACCAATTTAATTGGTTTAATTAATAAAATAAATCTAGCGCGATTTGTTTTATAAATTATGGATAAATAAATTGATATATAAAGAAATTTATATAAAGAGATTTATAAAGAAATTTGTAGTAAATTTATTTCTTTTATGGAAATTAAAATAAACCATGAATTGGTTTAATTTTAATTTATAAAATCAATTATGAATTGATTTATCCATGATAAGAAAATTTTATACAAATTTTATTCCATAATTAAAAGAGAGAAAATATTTGTTTTATTATAAAGTTAGTTATAATAAAACTTGGCTTAAACGGAATAATTAATAAGAGAATTTATAGGATAAATTTCTTATATAAAATTCCGTTAAAGAGGAGACTTGGCAAGGGAGATGATACTATATAAAGGAACCAAAGGCAAGCCCTTAATTCCAATCAATTGAGTTGTCAATTGGTATAGAGCTAATCTCTCCCTCTCTCTCTTATTCTCTCTTCCCCTTAGGGCCGGCACCCATCTTGGGACCTAGGGTCGGCGCCCCTTTGCAAGACCTAGGGCCGGCGCAAGCTTCCTCCACCTAGGGTTGGCGCTTCCTCCTCCTAGGGCCGGCGCAAGCTTCCATCAAGAAGGAGAAGAAGAAGAAGAAGAAGAAGCGGATCGCATCTCCTTCTTTCCGGAATTTGGATTCCAATTCTTGGTGGTTAGTTTCCTTTCTTCTTTCTTGATCTTATAGTTGTGTCTTCGGAGAATCTAGTAGTTCTCGTCGACACAAAACTCGTGGCTTTGCGAAGTCATCCCGAAGAGAACTCGGCGTGGACGCGAATAGAGGCGGAGCTTCCAAGGGACGCTACGGTTGGATCTCGTCCCTTACTTCGAGTTACGAGAGGTACTTAGTAAATTAGTTTACTTTTCCGCAATATTTTAATTTATGATTATGTCAACATATCATAAGGTTGCATGCTAGATACGTGGTTAAAATAATTTAGGAAATTATTTTATGCTAATTCTTCCGCTGCACGTAAAAATTTAAAATTTTACAAACCCGTATCCTTGTCGACATGCACCCGGTCCCAACACTTCTTGTTTGACTAGCACCATACTAACCGAGTCAGCCGAGGCGACAAGGTATACGTACAGAATTTCCCCAACTTCTGGGTTGGCTAGCACGGGTAGCTCGGCAAGATAAGACTTCAGCTCTTCAAACGCCTTATCACAATCGGTGTCCCACTGAAACTTGGTGACCTTGCGAAGGGTTTTGAAGAACGGCAACCCTCATTCGGCTGATCGGGAGATGAACCGGGACAAGGCTGTGATCCGCTTGGTGAGCCGCTGCGCCTCTCGGAGATTTCTTGGCAGGGGCATGCCCAGTAAGGCCTTGACCTTGCTGGGATTAGCCTCAATGCCCCACTCAGTCACAATGTATCCGAGAAATTTCTTGCTCCGTGCGCCGAAGAGACACTTAGCAGGATTTAATTTAAGCCCGTACCTGCGCAATGTCTGGCACGTCTCCTCAACATCAGCTATCAGGTCTCCTACTCGGGTGGACTTGATGAGGATGTCGTCCACATATACTTCAATATTTCTCCCGATATGAGACCGGAAGACCTTATTCATCATTCGCTGGTAGGTGGCTCCAGCATTCTTCAATCCGAACGGCATGACCATGTAACAGTAAGTACCGTCCACCGTGATGAAACTGACATTCTCCTGGTCCTCGGCAGCTAGGGGTACTTGCTGATATCCCTGGTAAGTGTCCAACATGGATATGAACTCACTGCCAGCCGTCGAGTCCACCATCTGGTCGATCCAGGGCAGGGGATAACAATCCTTCGGGCAGACCTTATTGAGATCTCGGAAGTCGATGCAGACTCGCCACTTATTATCTAGCTTGGGTACCAACACAACGTTTGCTAACCAGGCAGGGAACTGCACTTCCCTTATGTGGCCGACCTCCAGCAGCTTCTCTATCTCAGCCCGGATCACTTTATTTTGCTCG
Source organism: Boesenbergia rotunda (assembly GCA_024364735.1). Classification (NCBI taxonomy): domain Eukaryota; kingdom Viridiplantae; phylum Streptophyta; class Magnoliopsida; order Zingiberales; family Zingiberaceae; genus Boesenbergia; species Boesenbergia rotunda. Next base: position 165,076 of record JAGFNQ010004366.1, on the reverse strand, counting down.
GTGCTGAAGTCCCGTTTCCTTTGCTTGATGGGCCGAGCGTGGGGATAAACATGGACGTGGTACTCTGCCACCTCCGGTTGGACACCTTTCAGCTCTTTGACTGACCAGGCGAAAACATCTTTGTTCTGAGCCAAGTATTCCAGCAAATGCTTCTTTAGCTCCTCAGGCAGCCCTGCTGTAATCTTGACTCGGGCCTCTTCCCGATCTAGGAGGAGTTGTACCTCCTCCTTGTCTTCATGCAACTCGGCCCACGGGGAGGCTTGGACCATGTTGCAATCTGAGAAGGGACGTGGAGCCTTTTGGCTCTCCACCCGGACGTCATCAACGTAGCACCTTCGGACCACTCTCTGGTCACCCCTGACCTCTCCTACCTTGTCCCCGACCAGGAACTTGACCTTCAGGTAGAAGGTGGAGGCGACAGCTCGGAATTCGTTGAGGGTCGGTCGACCCAGGATGGCATTGTAGGCGGAGGGAGCATCAACCACTAAGAAAGTGGACCATCTGGTCTTCTTCAGCGGTTCCTCGCCTAAGGAAATGGCCAGTCGGATCTGGCCGATCGGCTGTACCTGGTTTCCCATGAAACCAAACAACGGGGTTGCCTCCAAGTCCAACTAGGACATCTCTATCTGAAGCTCGTCGAACGCCTTCTTGTACAGGATATTGACAGAGCTCCCAGTGTCCATGATGGTGCAGTGAACTTGGTAGTTGGTGATGACGGCCGTAATGACCAGCGTGTCATCGTGTAGGACCTCTAGTCCTTGTAGATCTTGAGGCCCGAAACTGATCTGGGGTCCCACTGCCTGTGCCGAGCTAGTGCCGACCTGATGAATTTCCAATCGGCGTACCTGCGCCTTTCGGGCTCGGTTGGAATCTCCTCCAGTAGGTCCACTCGAGATGACATTTACGCCCCCTCGGACGGCATTCTGCTGGTTGGCATGCTCCTCTTCCATTTCCTCGGCCTCAGCCCGGTTCCTCTGAGGGAATAAATTGCGGGCGACCGGGGGATTTCCTTGGAGTTCTTCGGCGACGGGGTCATTGGCTTTGCCTCCTCGGCCTAGGCCGTGCCCCGGGGATGCTTGTCGCCCTCACCCTCGCCCTCGAGGAGTCGGAGCCCGACCTCGTCCGGCCTGCCGACATTCCTCGGTGGCGTGGCCGTGGCTCTGGTGGAACGTGCAGTACGGTCTCCATCGGATCGGGAGGCACCCCTGGTCCACCTGCTGCACATGTCGTCTTTCTACCCCTGCTCGGTCGATGAGCCCGCGGGGGGTACGAATAGGTCCGCCTGGAGACCTAGTGTTCTGGGCGGGACTGGGAGGCGCAGGGTTGCCTGACTCCTTTTTCCGAGTAGCCTGAGCCTCCTCCACGTTAATGTACTTGACAACCTTGCCTAGCAGGCTGTCGAAGTCCTTTGGGGGCTTCCGAATTAGCGAGCGGAAGAAATCCCCTTCCTGCAGTCCTTGGGAGAAAGCACTGACCAGGACCTCTGGAGTGGCAGTTGGTACATCCAGGGCCACTCTATTGAATCTTTTGATGTAGGCCCGAAGAGTCTCCTTCAGGCCTTGCTTCAGAGCAAACAGGTTGAGGCTCGTCTTGTGGTGTCTCCTGCTGCTGGCGAAGTGTTGGAGGAAAACCCTCCTGAGCTCCTCAAAGCCCGTGACCGACCTATCGGGGAGTAGGTCGAACCACCTTTGGGCTGGGCCCGAGAGAGTAGTTAGGAAGGCTCGACACTTGACACCTTCCGGATATTGATGAAGCAGAGCCACGCTCTTGAACTTCATCAGGTGCTCCTCTGGGTAGGTGGCCCCCGTGTACTCGGGGATCGTGAAGAAACGGAGATGGCGAGGGACAGGATCTTCCAAGATCCAAGAAGAGAAGGGACTGCGTACCAGGATGAAAGAAGAAGGGTCGGCCGGGGCCTTTCCCTTGTCTGGCCGAGGTGCATGCACCTGGTTAGATGCAGAAACCTCTGCTAAGTCGGCTTCTTCACCCTGGTCTCAATAGAAGGCTGCGGGAAAAGGGGCGTTGCCACTTTCAGGTCGAGCGGGCCCTCCTTGACCTCTTGAAGGCTGGCGTGTTGCCGGTTCTGGCACGCGGGGCATCTGGCTTCCGGCTTGCGAAGGCCTTTGAGGAGTCCTTCGAGCTCTGGCAGCCATCAAGGTTTCGTATTCCTCGCGAGTGACAGTCATCATGACATGGTTGGGATCTTCCATCTTCACTTCCGATCAGGTTGCTGGGTCCCTCCTTCTAGCGCCAAATTTGATCCTGTCGCGAAGTGAGGTGAGCTTCCCAAAAGCTAGATGGCCCTCTGGGGATCACGAACCGCTGAGGCTGGCCACGAAGCTCGCTGCTGACCTATAAGACAGGGATCGTTAGAACCCGCCGGGAGAAGTCCCCGACAAGGCACTCTGACAGTCAAGTCAGTCATCGAGAGCAGAAAGTCGACGGAAAGCAATAGAACAGTAAGAATGCACTATTGCGCGTACCTGTGAGATGCGGAGTGAAGAGGCTTATATAGCCGGGGAAGCTGACAGCTCCTGCCCCGCCTACCACCCTTTGTCCCATAGCGAGGACAAGACGTTGCATGCCCAGAGGTGGCAGGATATAGTGGTGCATACCAGAATAAGGAAAGGGGCACCGTCAACTTAAATGCTAGCGCCATTCGGCATCACTCAGCCTGACACCAGTGTATGTGGTCGTAGTACGAGGGGACAGGGTATGACAGGAAGATCAATACATCGGCGGGATACTCGTCGCTGGGGTCAGAATAGTATTAGACCTGCTTCGACCCCGTACTGCTTCTGGTAGTCTTGTGTTAGGGAGTGGTTGTTCTGTATGCTAGGGCCGACTGAGGGCCTAGAAGGAAGGTGTCGACCGAGGGAACTGACTGATGAGGCTGACTGAGGGCCTAGAAGGAGGGTGCCGACTGAGGGCCTGGAAGGAGGGTGCCGACTGAGGGCACTGATTGATGAGGCCGCCTGAGGGCCCAGAAGAAAGGTGCCGACTGAGGGCACTGACTGATGAGGCCGACTGAGGGCCCAGAAGAAGGACTGTATCGTGTAAAAGCCTCCTCTAGTTCGGGCTTACCCCAGGAGCGTGGGTCGCCACGCGTCGGCTGGGAGCCGAACCAAGAGGGGTAATAGATTGAGTTAGGCCTTATCTGTATGCAGAAGATCCCTGGGAGCGTGGGTCGCCGCGTGCCCGACCGGGAACTCCCCGAGAGAAATGCAGGAGCACGCCCGTGAGAGAGTCTGGATGCCCGATTCGGCTGATACTGAGGAGCATGGGTCGCCACGCGCCTGATCGAGGCCACTGAATCGAGTAGTGTGTCAGCATATAGCTGCCTGTGTCATTAAGAGGCTTTGAGTTTGAGCGTCCCCATTTCGGGAGAATCTGGTGATACTGCGCAGGAGTCCTCTTGGACTTGGGATCTTTCTGGGGGCTCTGAACCCCTTAGTCTTGTTGATGATCTGAGCCTATCCCTTTGCGTTCCCGAGGGGGCTAGGCCAGGTCGCCCGTACCGGCCTTACCTCCCATGGGCTCCCAAGACCTAGGGGTGTCAATTCGGGTGGGTCGGGTCGGGTTCGGGTCGGGTTGGTAAATTTTTTTTTTTAAACTCCCAACCCGAACCCGACCCGAGCCCGAACTCAACCCGAAACACCCGAACCCGAACCCGAACCCGACCAACCCGATCAACCCGAACCCAACCCGAATAACTCGAAAAAACCGATTCAAAATGTCTTTTTTCGCTATTTTTTCTATAATTCTTCACTTTTATCTCAATACTCCATCATGATCATATTAATATTGATATTAATATACATAAAAATATCTTAATTTTCAAAATAAAATTTGATTTAACCCCAAAAAATCACTAAATATTAAATTCAGGTCAACCCGAACCCGACCCAACCCGAACCCGAACCCGACCCGGAAATTTTCAACCCGAAATCCTCCAACCCGAACCCAAACCTGAAAATTTTCAACCCGAACCTGATTTTTTTTGGGTTGATTCGGGCTGGGTCGTCGGGTCGTGTTGATTTTTGACACCCCTACCGAGACCCACCAATCTATCTTCTGCTGACGAGGTGCCAGGTTGCCGGGCCAGACTACACCTAAGCTGGCCCGGGATCAATCTCATTACCCCCCCCATTATTCCCCATTATTTTTTAATAACTCTCAGGGTACGTTTGGTTCAAAGTTATCAGATATGACCTTAGTTATGTGATTACCAAGTCATAATATAACCAAGGTAGTGGGGAATAAAACATAATCTGAAGTTGTTTGGTTCAATTTAGGTAATCGAATAAAATCTTATTTGTTTAGAGGTAATAGTCTATGACATAATATAATATTTTACCATATTACCCTTTAGTTAAATTTAAGTATAATAATATTATATGCTTATAAATTTAAAATAAAAAGTAAGATGATATTATATATATATATATTCATACCCTCGGTCGTCGGCCGCCGACTATGGTTGTTGGTCGCTGACTATGGTTGTTGGCCGCCGGCGGTGGTCGTCGACTGTTGTTGCCGATTGTTAGCCGTGAATAATGACTGACCGACGGTGGTCGTTGGCCATCGTTGTCGGTCGTCGACCGCGAATAATGGTCGTCGGTTGTCATTGTCGGTCGCCGGTCGTCGGTGGCCACCGGTCGCCGGCGGTGGTCGCCGATCGCCGGCAGTGGTCGCCGATCGCTTGCGGCGGTCGCCGACGGCGGTTGTCAGTCATCGACTGTCACCGGTTGTCGGCAGCGGTCGCCGGCGGCGGTCGACGGCGATGGTCGCACGCCGGCATTGTCGGTGGTCGCCCGCGAATAATGCTTCTTTTGCTAAGGTAAATATTGGAGGATAATCTTGGAAAGATGAGTTTCATAACCTCGGAATCAAGAAAAACCTTACTTTTTAAGGGTTTTTCGATTCCGGATTGCACGCCCCTTTTGCTGACGTGTCGGGCATCGATCATTATTTGAGAATCGTTGATTATCTAAACCAAACAAGATTTTTGTTGATAACCTGGATGGATAACCAAGATTATCAAGGATAATCCTCAACTAAACGCATCCTCATAGTTACGGCGTCTGGTATACGTGAAGCTTATAAATAATGGCTTATGTGAAAAAAAAGGGACAAAAAGGAAAAGAAGTGATTTCTTCCTCTCTAAATTACTCTCTATTTTATCCTTATTTGTAGTATACCATGTAGTATTTTATAACACTGTAAATATTTTGTATTTTTCATGTTTAGTTTTAAAACATCTTCATGAGTTAAAAAAAATGAAAAATTAAATCTTTAGAATCAAACAATATCAAATTCAAAGTGGCTGATAAAATGTTATTTTCACAAGGCTACTTGTTAACTTTAATTTGTATGTTAATTTTCTAATTGGTCTATCAATATTTAAAAAATAAATAATTTATATATATATATATATATATATATATATATATATATATATATATATATATTAAAAAGCACCTCGACCTTTCTTTGAATAGCTTAACCTTGACCACTTGGCATTAATTTCTTGTCTGCGTCACTGCCTGAGTTGGGATGAGGTCCAAACTGCCAATAATGTAGTGCAAAGTACTCATTAATGGTGGAAATCTTGCTTTTGCCATTGATCCTCAAAATTTAATGATTAATGAATATTTTAACCCGATTTGTTGCCATGTATTCTTCCACCTTCTCCCGAAAACTCATTATTATTGTGTAACTGATGTTCTTTCTAAATCAATAGTTTTCAACTTTTTTGTTTTACATAAGTCCCTCAACGTTTACTATTTTATCATCTATATAAAAGGCAGGGGTCATATTGTGTAATTGTGAAAAGTCTTGGACTAACCGGAAAACATAATACCGCCAACAGAAAAGTTTTGGGACTAATCTTAAAAAAAAGCATAAAATCTGGAAAAAAGAAAAAAAAACACATAACCTGGAGCCCTCTGGGATTCCCATAGATTTGCCAAGCTCCATATGCTTTCTCTTCTGTTGCCGCTTCAGTTCTTCTTCCCCCCAAAAAGCTCAGGGAACTGTTCTTGTTCGCTTGGCTGTAACACACTCGGAGCCTTTTTTCTCAAAGTTCTCTTTTCCCCCTCATTTTCTTCTTACAAGGCCGCAAAAAAGGGCTTCCTTTTTTTTTTTTTTTTGGTTCTTCTCCCCTCCTTTTCTTTTTGTGAAAGGGGTTGCTGAGAAAGATCAATACATGCACACTTTCCTTTGTTAAACTCTTGTCCGTGGCCAGCAGGTAATATTTCTTCTTCACTCTTTTTCTTTTTTCCTTTTTACTATGTTGGTTTTTGTTCACGTTTGGGTTATTGTTTCTAAAATGCTCTGAAAAATAGGACCTTTGGTGTGGTAGCACTAGATTGTCTACTTAAATTAGTTTCCTTTGTTCCTTTTTTTTTGGCAGATATAGATTTGTGCATGAATTTTGGGAGTTTTGGAGTTTAGGCATCAATCCCTAATCCGGCGTCAAAATATTACACTAATAAATGCTTTTCTATTTCAAGTTATCCTTAAGAAAGAAATCCCAGATTAACTGGTTGTTTCTATTTTGCACCACTTCGACTGAAGTAGCAATGCATCATCGTCTTTTTTTTTTTTTGCCAGTAAGAAGCGAGCCAGCGATGAACAGATAGGTCAAATGTGCACTGTAATTTGGTCAGCTGGGGGTTGCTACTGGAGCAGCATTCTGGGAATATGACAAATGACTACTTGCAATTCAAGTGGTTAAGATTTATATGCTTATTGTAGAAATTGACATAGCAAGAGACCCAAATTGGGTAGATGGTGAGAATGACAAGTTTTTCTCACATAATTTGCTCTCAGTTTTGGTTCTGAAAATATGTGGAACCCAGAGAGATGTGGTTTTCATTAAGATTATCATAGACTGCACTTGGATTATGCAAGTGCTAACAACTTAAAATCATTCAATTTGTGGTCCATTACTTTAGTAGGCATGTTACCTGTCTTATGACCTCATACTATGGTTCTTTGTGTCCTTAATACTGCTATATATTTGCTAGGACAGAGTCTACTCTGGGGTTTGTTAAGCCAGATGATGTCCGACAAGCACAAGATAGTTATATTCTCGCTTCTGTTATTGTTCTCAAGTGTGTCAGGTACTGCCATGATAGACTTCTTATTTCCTTTTATAATTGCAATAAGCTTAATATTTGCTCATTCCCAGATGTTTAATCTTATGGCATTCGCTGGATTCAGACTGTATTTCAAATCCAGGAGTGGTTTAGTTTTTAGATTTTGGTTTTAAGAAACTTGATCAATATTGAAGTTTTTGCTATTTCCCTATCAGTATAGATACACAAATCATTGAGTTTCCTATCAGCAGAAGGACAATTTTGCAAGCCGCAATAGCTGTTGTTGAAGTATTCTTTTGAAAAATTCAAGCTTTGCTTGTGCTTGTGCTTGTTTGCTTTCTGTCTTTCTAGCTGTGATCAACTTCTCGCATTTGCTATCTTCTTATCTACTGCGTCAATGAAATTTTACAGGTGCTTATGTTGGGATTTATATCGGCACTCAGACGTCCACTTTACCATCAGCCACTGAAATAGTATCCATTCTGAAAACTCATCAGATTAAACATGTGCGATTGTTTGATGCCGACCATCAAATGCTGAATGCCCTAGCAAATACTGGAATAGAGGTTATAGTTGGTGTCCCCGACGATCAGTTGCTACGAATAGGAGAATCACGATCAGATGCTGCTGACTGGCTGAATAAAAATGTCGCCACATATGTTCCGGCAACTAACATTACTTATATTGCCGTAGGCAATGAAGTTTTAACAACCATCCCAAATGCTGCTCTTGTTCTTGTTCCAGCTATGCAATACCTCCAGTCTGCTCTTCTCGCAGCAAATCTCAACTTTCAGGTTAAAGTTTCAAGTCCACTATCAATGGACATGATTCCCAAACATTTTCCTCCATCAACAGCCACCTTCAACTCATCATGGAACTCCATAACGTCTCAGTATCTTCAGTTTTTGAAGAACACAGGATCTCCTTTGATGCTAAATGTACAGCCGTATTACGGTTACACCGAGGGACAAGGTATCTTTCCACTAGAATATGCCCTTTTCGAGCCACTAAATCCAAATAATCAGATTGTCGATCCGAATACAAATTACCAGTACACAAGCATGTTCGATGCCATGGTCGATGCTGCTTATTACTCAATGCAGTCACTCAACTTCTCTGGCATTCCAGTGATGGTGACAGCATCTGGTTGGCCATCACTTGGTGAATCGAATGAACCAGATGCTAATATCGATAATGCATTGGCCTACAACACCAATCTTATTCGCCGCGTTCTAAATGGTTCCGGCACACCTAGCCAACCAACAACACCAGTTAGTACATACGTCTACGAGTTGTTCAATGAGGATCTACAACCAGGGCCTGTTTCTGAAAAGAATTGGGGGATATTTTCTTCTAATGGAACTGCATTATACTCTTTGACCTTTAGCAGTCTGGTCAAGTCGCCTGCTAATTCATCTACCCTGCTTGGTGTTTTTTGTGTCGCAAACTCTAGTGCAGATGCCACAACACTCAAGAAAGGATTAGATTGGGCTTGCGGACCTGGTTCAGCAAACTGCAGCGCTATCCAACCCGGGCAGCCATGCTATCAGGCCAACAATCTCGCAGTGCTTGCCTCATATGCATTCAATGATTACTACCATCGAGCTCAAGCAAGTGGTGGTACCTGCAGCTTTGGTAACACGGCCATGATTACCAGAACAGATCCAAGTAAGCTTCACTATAGTTTTAGAATTCTTCTTAACTCGTCATGTACATGCAAATACTCAATGAGATTGACCAGTACTTTCTCTGCCCAAATGGTTATGCCCTTGCAGGCCACGGTTCATGCATCTTTGCTGGAAGGTGAGTGATGTAGAAAAGATACTCTGGGTTTGTCGAACACTACATATTTTCTTAAGTTTCTTATGATTAGTTTGATCGGCAATTGCAGCACGGGGGCGAGCGACACCACTGGGGGAGGAACAACAGGAGCCTTTGGACCAGTTGGCCCTTCGAGTCGAGCTTCAAGAGTGCAGATTTTCTCTGCTTTTCTATCAACTTTTGCACTACCATTTTTAGTTTGACATGTAAAACAACTGTGAATGATCAGTTCAATTTTGTGCAAAACCTCTAAAGATTGTTCTCATCTCAACAGCAGTAGCAGTCGACAATCGAGTTGTCGAGTCCATCGTTCATCTTTACTTGTTTTTCGACCATCAGTATCGACGGCAATATACCAGATGAAGTATAGCTTGTTTCCTGTCTCAGACGTGGCAGCAAAGGCACCCACTATCATAGCCAATTTTTGCGGGACACTTCCGATCTCCATCCTCTTAATCCGTTCGATTCGCCTGCTCGAATCGCTTGCGATCGTTCGTTACCAGGAGTGAACCTGGGAAAACCGTGAGGTTATTTCATCAGCTGTTCTCTCCGGACAGCAATTACGTTAATCTCCCTGGAATTTTATCTTAGTAACCACTCGTCCATCGCCACGCCATTGAACTAATGCTTTTCCTGCCCTGCGTCCAACATCTACTCCTACGTATAGGCAGTCCTAAATATAGTGGATCTGAAATAAGGAGGCCGCGCCAGGTTCCAGCAGCGAGGGTTTCCACGTCCTCGTTCTTGTCCTCGTTCGTCGCTGTGGAAGCCCACGGATTGCTGGTTTGGTGGGAGGGAAAGGAGGGCGACGAAGTCGCTTGGTGCGGATCTACCGAGCGCAAAGCTTAGGGTTAGCGCTTCGATTCCTGCTGTCGGAGGCGTCTGTCGGGCGAGGGCGTTTGTAAAACCAAAATGAGCGCGAGTCCCGTACCGGCTTCGGGCACCCACGGCAACCTGGATGAGCAGATCGCGCAGCTCATGCAGTGCAAGCCGGTCTCCGAGCAGGAGGTCGCTTCTCGCTCTTGGTTCTTGGCTTCTTTTGTTCGATTTCTGGCTTAGATCTGTGCCCTTTTTGGTTGGATAGAGGTTCTACTGTTTCTTGGTTGATGCATGTATTTTCTTGGAAGATCGGAGGAGGAGTGGGTATATCTTTACGGTAAAACGGCATTTCGATTGGGGATCTGCGAGGCTGTTAGGTGGCGTGCGGTTGGATTCCAAAATGTGAATCTTTACGAGCATAGGAACTTACATATAGAATTGGTTGATATTGTTGTTGGATCTATTCTAATGGTTATTTTCGTCCCTTCCTTTTCTGAGGAACTGGTGTAGTCCCCTTCTTGTATCAGTTTCTGTCGTTTAGATAATGGAGTCCTTTGAGAAGCTTCTGCTCCTCAACTATGCAAAATCCCTTGTTGGCCTAGCTGATTCCTGTATGCGTTTTCATAATTTGGTTGGATTGGTTTATGCCAGTTTCAGTGGTAAATCTGTTGATGCGTCTGAATATATGTGTGACTTCTAAGTTTAACCATATACATACTTAGTATTTGAATGTTATAGAAAATAGTTTAGCTAAGCTGGAAAATGATGTAATTTTTTTTTTTCTAAACATTATTGCTTAAGAAACTATAGTGAGATCACGTCTGGCTGTTTTTGATGTTCTTCCTTTCAGAAGTCTCTGAACATGTATAGAAATAATGGGCATATTATGCAAGTTCCTCGCATTGCAATTAGTGTATTATTACCAACAAAAATAATTAGTGTGACCTTAACAAGTAATAAAAGTAAATGTTTTTGTTTTCTTTTGGTATCATGCTACAAGTTCAAAAGTATAATGTGTATGGTTAAAACATTAGCTAATCTGGTCTATTAATTGCTCTGTGTTTTTTTTTTCTTTTCAATCTGGCATTTCTTGCAGCTTATTATTATGGGTTAATAAACAGGTTTAGAATTCCCTTTTTGTTTATTTGAATTCATAATTTCAGGTTAGAGTGCTTTGTGAAAAGGCTAAGGAGGTATTGATGGAAGAAAACAATGTTCAGGTAATTTCTTTTTAGCAGGTTGTTTGATCAATGTACTGAAGGCTTTTTTCAACTCTGAGGCTGTTTGATTTTAGCTTAATGTTAGGTTTACTCTGTAGAAATAGTCTTTAATTTTCCAGAGGCTATTCACAAGCATGGTGGCCCTGATTATCATCTTATAGTTATAGTTATATAAATTCATCCTTCTCCACTGATGAATATGTAGCTTCTGACCATCTTCTACATTCCTTGTCCTTCATTTCATTATAATACGGGTTTCAAATCAGTTCCAATCAAACTAAAGTAGATCAGCCTTGAAAACCCAAAATAGTTTTGTATAACTTTAGAACTAAAGATATACTGAAATTGATCCTAACTATTTCTGTTTGGATGAAATGGACATGTTAAAAGATGACCAATAGAGTTATAATTAGACAAGTTAAATCTATTGTGAGTGATCAAGGAACCAAAGAAAACTCTATTTGATATAATTGACTCTCTCTCTCTCTCTCTCTATATATATATATATAGAGAGAGAGAGAGAGAGAGAGAATATCATTTCAAAGGGGAAAATCTAAAAAACTAACAACTATGTTAAACCAATTTCATTATATATATATATATATATATATATATATATATATAATGAAATTGGTTCATATTTGTTAGTTTTTTTCCTAAACTGGAACTGAAGCTTTTTCTAAGCAAGCTAGCTGATCTTAGTTTGGTTTGTGAACTGAATATTGGATGCTCCAAATTCATCCTGTGCTTGCATCTTTTTATTTGAGATCTGTAGTAGGAAACTCTTTGTTATTTGCTGACAATTTATCGTAGTATTGCAGCCAGTGAAGAGCCCTGTGACTATCTGTGGTGATATTCATGGTCAATTTCATGATCTGGCAGAGCTATTTCGAATTGGTGGAAAGGTGTGCTCGATTCAGAAAACAAACAAATGAAGTTATGATAACTGTTTAATCATTCCAACAAATTAATCATGTATTTTTATTTATTTAGTGTCCAGATACCAATTACTTGTTTATGGGTGATTATGTGGATCGTGGATACTACTCTGTCGAGACAGTTACGGTAGGGGAGCTGCCTTTTACTTGTTTTGTGTTTGATTCATGCTTTGTTGTATTTAAATTCTTTATGCTTAATGATATTTCTGTTTTGAACTTGCCAATTGCAATGGTATCTCATCTTCTGCATTTAATAAGGAGCTGACTTTTTAGTCCATCAATTGTGGTTTTGCCCATAGCGACACACCTGAAGTTTGGTTCTTAATTCTGAGAACAGAATTGCTTCTTTAGCTTTCCTTATTTTACCTTTTATATTGCTTTCTGAGTTTGTGTTGCAAACGTTACATAGGTTGCACTATTCTATCCGAACGTGCATTATCTAATTTACTTCTGCAACTGTACTAAGGCAAACTCAGATCCTAGATGCTGAGAACACATATATGATCCTAAGTTAGAACAGACAATGTTGACTACAGTTCTCCACAGCTGAAAGTTTGTGGTGGTCTTATGCAAATCAGGAATTTCTTCTACGTCCGTGCCTTTATGACTGAAAGGAAGCAGGAAATTATAATTTTTTTTAAAATGGCACTACTGACTTAAGGCTTCACCTATTTCAATTGTTAGTGCAACTGATTAGGTTTAACATTTGTTTTAGACTTTGGGCCGCGATAGAGTTAATACCTTTGGAAAACCCATAAACTAGCAAATGATGGTTCACTTCAATCTCTCTTTCAAATGGTCCTCTAGTGTGCTTAAATTCTCTCTGTGAAAATGCAGCATGCATGACTACCTTGTTGGCTTCTATGTGGGTGATATCTCAAAGCAGGTAGTAAAACAGCTCAAAAACTAAAATTTTCTGTAGCTTTCAAATACTTCTTATGTTGAAATACAAACATGATTTGTTAAACATGTGATGCTTATGACTTATGATGTCATTTAGATGAATTGGTTGAATGTTTTGATTTTTATTTCTACAATCATATGGGTTTAATGTTTCTGATAGGAACCAATCTCCTTTGATTGTTTATATAACTTTAGATCACTTAGTAAATTGCTAGAATACTGATGTAGTAACTTATTCTGTATGACCAGCTTTTGGTGGCTCTCAAAGTGCGTTATCCACAGCGAATCACTATTCTCAGAGGAAACCATGAGAGTCGTCAGGTATAATGCTTTAAACATCGCGTGATGTTGCATTAAAGTATGTCCAATTTGGCGTCTTAATATCTTATTTTGCAGAAGGTAGTATGATACGTTACATATTTCTTTCAACTGTATTCATTGTATTCCCGGTGATTCATCTCATTTATTTGCTGACAATATGTATATTTTTCCTTTTTTTTTGTTGCAGATTACCCAAGTTTATGGATTTTATGATGAATGCCTTAGAAAGTAAGTCCTGTGCTTTTCGTTTCTAAGATTGATGTGACCTGTTTCTATATTTTAATATCTGCTCCCAGACAGAAACTTTCTTTCCAGATGTGTTACTTATCATCCCTTATTCTGTCGCACCTATCTGTTATCCAATGTGATTAACTTGGCAAATAGAATCATTTTTATATTATTAGAAATAAGTTAGTTGATATGATTTTTGTGTGCAACAAGTTTGTCTTGTTATGCGTTGTTTAGCCAGTTTTTCCTTGTAACATCTATAAGAAGCTGAGCTAATTTGTTATTTTTCTCACATCTTTTATCCACATCAATTTTGCTGAATTTTACCGAGAGAGGCCATGCTGTTTCTTTTCCTTCTCATATGGATACATGTTCCTTCTATTTTATTTATTTAATGCTGCAATGAAGACTTGTCATAAATAGAGTTAGATATGATTTTATGTGCCTGCTTAAGTTTCCTAGTGTTTTTCATGCTGCTATAATAACGTCTCTTTAATTCAATGCGATTTGATATTTTGTCTAAAAACCTACACTCACTTCTTGAATTTCAGAGCAAATAATTCCTTTGTTTTTAAAAAACTAAATAATCGTTTGTATATTGCATTATAGTAATATCAAATTTGGAGCTCATCTGTAATTTAATTTAATTTATCAAAAGCTTATCTGTAGTTTAACTTTAGTTTTAAAATGAATGCTTACATGTTAGAAGATATCTTGGTTCAAATGATTACCTTATGATCTGTTTACTTGGATAGACGGATTTAAAAATTAAGGATAGTTTTCCGCTGAGAAAGTTTTTCCACTGTTTACATCGGGACAAAGGATGGACGGATGGATTTGTGGATCCATCAGCGGATCATTTTTTTTTTTGGCTTTTTTTCATCCGCCCAAATCGGACGGAAAGCCTTTCTCTCCCTCTCCCTCTCCCTCTTCCTCTTCCTCTTCCTCTGTTGCATCTCCACCCGCTAGCCACAGACGGGCGACGACCCCTGCACAATGAAAAAAATCGTGCCTTGCAAGGGCGTCACCGCACAATTGAAGGTGGAGACGACGTGTCGAGTGTCACCATCTACTGCGGCGATAGTGAGATTGGGGGTAGAGGATTGGTAGACCATAGACGTAGGCGGTCGTGGAAGCCAAGGCAGAGGATGAGCTACTAAAGGCAGAGGCGGCTTCGTGCAGGGCCAATAAGAGGGAGAGCGAGTACAGGATAACAACTTCGGCTGACTCGATGCCCCCGTCGGTGAGGGCGGCACTGTCGATGTGCTTGACGGTGGCAATGCTTGCAAGGGCCTCCTGCTCTAGTGAGGTGTCCTCGAGGCAGTTGAGAGCCACCACCAAGAGGTGGCCTCCGCTGCCATGGCATCCCTCTCCTCCCTGCGTTCCCCGTCCCCCCCCCCCCCCCCCCCCCGCATGCCGTCGCCTTGTCGGACTTTTTTCGTCATTTTTTCCGTAAGCATTCCGTTCCGTGTGATTCTTTCCTCTTCGTTCAAATGATTTTATTTCCCCAAGTATTCCTTTCACTCCTGAATCCGTTCCTCGAGGTAAACTGAGCATTAGGGCTCAACTAATGGAGGGTGTGTACAGAATAAATGGCAGTTCACAAGATAGAGTATAAGTATGCTTTTTCCTACAGCCTGCCTAAGAATTAATCCTGTCAATTTGAATGTCACGCCCCCAAAGGCACATGCTTACTCGAAAATCGGGCAGCATCTCTCCTGTACGGCGGACAAGTTGGGACATATAATACATCATCTCTCACATATAAGATGGCTCAGCCATCAAAACTAGAAAATAAAATACACAACCATGCAGTTTATATCAATAAGAATGATATAGATAAACTAAGCTTAAACATTTCAAAACCGTAAATGTCTTTTAGCAGAAATAAAGCTAACAAAAAGTCCGAATACAAAGAAAACTCCAACATAAGACTACGACAATATTGGTCTAATAAAATGTATAACAGTCCATGAAGTAAATGTGAAAATACGTAAAGCAGAAATAAGTACTACGATAGTAAAACCAAATACGGAAACAAACAACACCGTGTGACTGGCAACTGATCTTCTCCTGGCTCCAAGTAGTGCGTCTACATGCTACCTGAAACAAAAATAGGAGATAGGGGTGGTGAGTCCGGGCAGACTCTGCGGGTATATGAATAGACAATAGCATTAAATCATAAAGATATATGAAACAGTAGATAGCAACAATGTACAATCTCTAGGAAATAGAGGACACCAAAGCATGTGTAAAACAACGTAAAAAAAATATACAAGATAACCTAGTATCAACAAACATGCATGTCAACCAAATGCAGCAACCATAGCTCATATAAATGCAACAAACACAAGAAAATGCAATAAATGCATATGATGCAATGATATGTGCCACCCCTGACGCCAGTCAAGCCGCCAACACATCACATCTGTGTGGCCGAGTGGGTAGGGTTGTGACAACTGTACGCACTCCAACGAATACCACATATATATGTGGTTGAGTGGACAGGATGCTGGGGAGCCAACTACTCCAAAACCCCGATATATAGGGGGAGCTATCAACAACTCTGATATCCCTCGGAAACAACGGTGGGGGTGTCAACTGTTTGCCTACAACTCCAACATTCACTGTACATGAGTGGTCGAGTGTGACGTAACAGGACGGTTGCTCCCACTCTAGCAACTACCACAACAAGTGGTTGAGTGACAAAGCAACTAGATGACTAACGACGACTTAATCATATGGAAGCCCAACAGTCGTCAGTATGCAACGGTGCAGGTATGGTGCATGATACCAATAAGCACAAACAACTGAATAACAACGATGCAACAACAAAAACAACAAACCAGAAAAACAACCAGAAAACAACGAATATGCAACTAAACTATTAGGTAGGGTGTCTCTAATGCCAACCATGCTAGTGGTGTTTAATGAACATTTAAGTACTTGCGTACGAGCGGTACTTTACAGAATGGAAAATCAATGAGAGACTGTACGGATACGAATTTTCGATTAAACTCGAAGGTCAAACAAGAAAGGTATCAACAGGCGATATAAAATAACAACAACAAAGAACAAGGTCAAGCAGACCTATTCAGACATAACAAGCCATGCATTAAAGATAAAAGAACTACTAGAGTACAAAGGAGAAGTACCCGCCTTTATTATAGAAGTTCGTTAACGAGGACCTTTTACGATCAACCGAACAAGTCCGAATTAAGGTCCTGAGTCAATACAAAAGTTTAACTAATTATACAATTAAATAAAATTAGTTAAACTGCATATAGACAAAATAACCATAATGACAACATCTTTTTAATCAATTGTATCTATCCATTACAATTGATTAAGTCACCCAACGGAATACCATTCTGTACCCAAAGTATATCACACGATTATGACATAGTCTGATCCAAATGACATTTGCTACAACTAGTAGTTTCAAAGTAAAGTAGATTCCTAAACCAAGGGTGGATCATGATCAATAAGAAAACAACCACAAATCTAAGCTAAACTATACAGTCTTTCATTAGGTTTAAAACACAACAAACTAATAAGTAGGTAAATCTCAAAACCGAAAGAATAGAACTGCCCTCTCCAACAAAACCAGTTCCAAATCAGCTTATCCACCCACGACAACTCAACTCACAAGAACAGCATGCCCACAGCAAAGTCAACACCAAGAACCTTGGCTAGTTCAGAATACTTCCAACAAAACCCACAGCCAAAAATGGCTCACGGCGAGGCATAGGGATCAAGGAATCAAAACTTCTAACATTGCAACAGCTGTTAGCAAACTACTCGATCCCAAAACTAGATTTCTTCACACAAGAATAGAACACCTAAACCTACTGTGAACCTCACGGCAAGGAGGATCAAAAGATCCAATCAAAGACCAATTCACGATAGCATAAGGAAGAATCCAAAGAATTCATCTACATCCAATCTGATCACACAATCCATCCTACACAATTTCATCTACAGATTATCCAAACTAAACCTAAACCAAACATGCCTTACCTGAGTTGGTGCCGACGCGAACAGAGGGAACCGAAGAGGGAAGAGGCGCTCGGTTTCTCCTTCGTGTGCGCTGAGGGAAGAGGCGCTCGACTTCTCCTTCGTGTGCGCCGAAGAGGAGGTCGGAGAAGGAGGAGAAAAATATGGAGAAGAACTCGTGCGAAGGGGAAACCACGGCGGCGTCGGCTAGGGTTCTACGCGAGGCAGTGGCGCGATCCAGGAGACGGGCGTTGGATCACGCGAAGGAGAAGAGGAAGGAGAAGAACGCCGGCGATAGGTCGGCGCTGCGCAGGAAGAAACCGCTCGCACGGTGGTTCGGTGGCGTCGGGGCGGAAACGGGAGAAGAGAAGAAATGGGGTTTTGGGAGGAATTTAGGGGTTTATTATGATTTTGGCTTTTTGCAAAAAGGCCCTCCATGTTTACCTATTTACAAACCGCTCCCTAATTTTTGAAATTTTCCATTTGAGCCCCTTAACTTTCAATATTTAACATTGAACATGACCACAGACTTATCATCAACATCAATCTCAAAAGCTGGTGTTTGTCTCAATCCACTTATGCAAGGATATTATGACTAAATAGCATCTTGATCCCTTAAATGACCATGGTTTTATAAAATTATAAGCGACTGCTTATGCAGATTTTGGAGGGGGGGGGTTGCATTTGACCACATATAGCTTATGCATCTAAAAAATGTTATTTGCTTCATTTAAATTAATTCAAACTATATTTGCTTCATTAAAATTAATTTAAACTATATTGAATTGAAGGTGACTGACCATACCAGTCTTGTTACATTTTCTCTAGCAAAAGGAGATTGATTACAAAAGACTAGAAGATCTTGCCTATTTGAATCAATCCATTTTTTTTCTCTTGACTAATATCTCTTTCTTGATAAATAATAAACCAAAGGTAACTCTTAAAAGAGTTCTTCATGCATCAACCTTAACCATTTATTTATTTTCTTGTTGAAATTTAGTTTTTTTAAAGTTTTTCTCTATAAGTTGCAACTCTCTCACCACCCCCATTGGAATGGAAGAGATGTTTATGGTGGTTATATGTTGTATCAAGTTATGGTTATCACAGGTCTGCCTTTGTGTTTTGCATCCTGAATGTTTGAGTTTGCAATCAGGATCAGCAAGTATGACATGGCATTTAGCTTCTGTTTCATTGGAATTTAAGTAATTATGGTCTTATTTGGCAATCACTGGATTTTATTTTCTGATCCAGATATGGCAATGCAAATGTATGGAAGATCTTCACTGATCTTTTTGATTATTTCCCATTGACGGCATTGGTTTGTGCTCCTTACCATTTCTTGAAGCATTTTGCTGAATATTCTACAATTCTTTGCTTATGATATCAACATACCATATATTAATTATGAATAATTCCAGCTTCTCTTAGATGTTTGGCCTCTGATTTTAAATCAACAATAAGATTCTCTCTGTGCACAGCTATTTGTGCAACTGTGAGCAGCCTTAGTTAGAATGGTTAGTTGTATTTTGGATGCTAATTATACAGGTTTTACTTCTTTTTTTTTATTTGCTTACCATTTTGGTGTTTGGATATTCTCTTTAATTGTCAATAAACTAGTTGTCTTATTATTCATTTGAAGGTCAAGATTCTTGAAATGGTTTGGTTCATTTTAATATCCTTCACTGGATTTACATTTTAGTAGTTGTCTGTTTTGTGTACCATGAAAACGACTTGTCCGTGTCTGCATTTCATAGTTTATATTCGCTAGAAAAATTAAGACCATATTTGGTTATCTTGAATGTCATCAAGTAGTATTTTATTCTAATTGCTTCACTTTTTTTGGTAGTGTAGAAGTAGAATCACTTTACGTGTCCTAAGCTGGATGGATTATTATTCATTTACAGGAGTAAGATCCTCTATAAGGAGCTTTCTGAGAAAATATATTTCTTGGACATGAGTGATGCTATTATCCACATCCTTTTTCAGTGGCATGCCCTTTGACTAGATTGATCGCTCTGTTGCTTGAACATAAGCTGCTATAGTATTTGCTAAATAAATGTCCAAGCAAAGGATATTTCATGAAAAAAAATAAAAAACTAACTAGTTCATTCAGGGAGAAACTGCTAGATTTTGCTTAGTGTCAAGCATATTAACATCCAAGGTTTTGGCTAGCAGATTTAGGAGCAATTTAATTCGAAGATTTCACATTTCAAAATGTCCATTTTTTTTTCTTCAAGTAGAACTATTTCTTTGTCAAGTACACCTTTATTTATCATGATTCTGAAATGCATAACATCCTATCAAACTGAAAATTTTGTTCTTAGGTTGAATCAGAAATTTTTTGCCTACATGGTGGATTATCTCCATCTATTGAAACTCTTGACAGCATAAGAAACTTTGATCGTGTCCAAGAAGTTCCTCATGAGGGGCCAATGTGTGATCTTTTGTGGTCTGATCCTGATGATAGATGTGGCTGGGGTATTTCTCCACGTGGTGCTGGTTACACTTTCGGCCAAGTATGTTCTGTTCTCTTTATAGTTTTCTATGTTTGACATGGTTCACCTTTCATCACCTCATTGTGAATCTTCCAGGATATATCCGAGCAATTCAACCATACCAACAATCTCAAATTAATAGCCAGAGCTCATCAATTGGTTATGGAGGGATATAATTGGGGACATGCAAGTTTTCTACATTGATAAACTTATTTTCATTTTTCTCGTGTCAGATTTGGAAGTGTAAATTTTAATAATAACTCTTTTCAACAGGAACAAAAGGTGGTTACCATATTTAGTGCACCAAATTATTGTTATCGATGTGGAAACATGGCTTCCATAATGGAAGTTGATGAATGTAAAGGGCAGACATTTATTCAGGTGCATCACTTAGAAACAACAGAATAATTCAATTTCCCAATATTTGTTTTTATCCATTTTTATTTTGGCAAATGTGTTTGTTTATACCATGGGATTTATGGCAATGATTTGATAGGGTTAATTTTCTGTTTTGCAGTTTGAACCTGCACCTAGGAGAGGAGAGCCTGATGTAACCCGCAGGACTCCTGACTACTTTCTGTAAGCAAAAGAGTAGAGGCATATTGTTGGTTCCAGGCAGGAGTGATGCTTGCTAGATGATGAGGTCGTGATTGCAGAATCCTCAAAAGTTCGATAGTAAGATTATATTCCGGTAGATGAATATCTTGTATAATGTTTTTGTAAGTTTTAATCCTTGTTACCCAAGGTTGTAATGCAGCACATATAATTTTTGAAGGGAATATTCCCCTCATTCCTCCACGTTTCTGCTATTTAATGTTGTAGAGGGAATGGATTTGGCAGTGCGCTGCAAAGACTAGTAAATTTAGCACCTTTTAACCAAACTTGTATAGGCCAATGGACAATGCCACGTGTTGTATTTTGGATTCTGCTATTGATGTTCTGCGGTATGATGCATTCCTTGGTCATGTCCACTCCAGTGAATTCAATGTTGTCTATATGCGGACCTAGGTTATAATCATTTTTCATAAATATCGTCTACTAACTTCAATATTTTCTTTATTTAGGAAAAAAAATAATTAGCAAATTTTTTTTAATCTTAGACGACCGATTCGAATTCATGAAATTTTTTATCAATTTTTAAGATAAATTAAGAAATATTTATGACAAACAATTCAAAAATTTAACGCCCTAAAATTTACGTCTCATTTGAATTTTTTTTTTTTACAAAATACATCATAATTGAAGAACAAATCGTGGATAGCTAAGACGATAACTAGTCATCTTTTTGTTGCGTTAAGTCCCAGAAGCTTCAATATTTTCTTTAGAGCAGAGGTCATAAAGGGATGGGTGTTTATCTTCGTTGGAACATTGGTGCAAGGGTTGCAGCACGTTGTATGAAATTCATAATTTTACAAAATGTTTAATGAGGATAAAATTCATGTACCCAATCTCACAGTACAACACGTGGCATTGTCATTGCATTGAGGCCGCAGCCCGGATAATAATGAGCAAGCATTTAGCGGAAAAGGACTGGCGGAAAAATCCATATCTGGAGTTTTCTTCATTATTGAAGAAACCTTGCAAAAACGACTTTGGCATAGATGCCAAAACAAAATGCTTCGGTTAGAAAAGGGAGAAAATGATGCATTTCTGTGAACTGCATCGAATCACAATGAGAAGCCTGCGTTCTATTGAACAAGGCCACGCTGCTTGAAAACCTCATGCATCGCCACCCCAATCTTTGCTGGTGATTCAACTACTGTTACTCCTGCTTCTCGTAGAGTTTTGATTTTATCCTGTGCAGTACCTTTCCCTCCCGACACGATCGCTGCATGAAAGTATTGGCAGTTTAGCTTGAGATGGGGAGAACCTATATAAAGTAGCTTATCTCAACTCACGGCGGCAAAACAAACAACGACGGGTATCTCTATAGCAATAGAAACCACATTGACCTGGTGGTACCGACTGTAGCAAGCATTAGAAACCTTGATTTCCACCCGCACTTCAAACAGTCCGGACCATTGTTTTTTTTATCCGTGAAGCATTAAAAACCTTGATTTATACCAAAATATGGATTTAACAAGCTAAGTGCCCACTGTGCAATTATTGTCAATAAATAGTGAAAATATACTTCAAAAAAAAAAGAAATCTGGATTTCTCAGAATTCTCAGATCCGTGTAAGGTTGGCAGAATAATTGCTTCAAAACAGAAATTATACATACAAAATTGTGGGTACACAGAAGTGAAATACATAAGACACTAAAGTTTATTATTTTGCAAGAAAAATATCATCAATCAAATTGCTTCAGACAGGTGATTGATAGAGTAAAATAAGCATAAGCTCCAAGGGCAAAACATACTTTGAGTGTGCGCCAGTAAAAAAAGGGTCAAGTATCTAAGAATAAGCATGATTAAGTAACGAGGCATAGCATCCTACAGAATAAATCACAACTAGATTATTTTAATACCACATTGTATTTAAACAGTAAAATTCAGTTGTTCATAATTTTTAAACCAAAAATGACATCTCAAATTAGTTTAAGAGATATTGCACAAACCTCCAGCATGACCCATCCGGCGTCCTGGTGGTGCTGTAAGACCAGCTATAAAGGCTACAACTGGCTTCTCGGTTTTACTTTCCTGTTTAGCCAGCAAAAACAAATGCTAATCAACATAAAGCTCTATCAGTAAATGAAGCCAGAAAAATGCAGATGCATCAAACAGCTAAGCATGTTCACTCCCCCAAACAACTATTATCTTTGATGTCTGACAGTTTTTGATCTGTTCATAATGACTTGTAGATATAAATCTTTATTGACAATCAAATATGAAATTATGAATATAAATGGGGAAAAAGTTTAGATGGCAGATAATGTTTAATGATAAATGGAACAGCTAGTGAAACATGAAAATTTTGTGGATTTATCTGATCAGAGGCTACATCAATAGATATCTTGAGTCAGTTTAACATTAGCAAGTAGGGTGAGTTGCCCTATGATCTATACACCAAACCATTGATTTAACTTGACCAATTATAGAAATCCACGGTCTCTTTGAAATAAATGGATATATATGAACTTAGCTTAAGTTGACACTCATAAGTACTTAATGAAATTTTGTTACATATAATAAAAAATAATAATTAATGCTATACGACAAATATGACATCATCTATATGAGAGCTTCTTGTAACATTCCACACAAAAAATTCTGAAACATCAAACGTCAAGATAGCAAATAAAAATAATTATCAATACACATGCAATTAGCACTACAAACTTATTCTTAAATTAGCAAGTAATCATTCTTCTATAATACATTCTCACGAAGTGTGATAGCTTTGGGAGAAATTAAGAAAAACTATGAACCTTATTAGACAAATATGTGCAGATCACACATTGAAGTGAAACATGCTCAAGCTCAAGAAATGAAAGACAAGCATAAATTCAGATAAGAGGACAAACACACAACCTGAATTAGTGCAGCAGCATCTTCTTCTGCACTTCCTCCAATCTCACCTATAAGAACAATACCTGAAAAACAAGTCATAACGAGGAATCAAACTTAACTCTTCAGCTTGAAACAAGAGACTATGTCAACAAAATAACTGGGAAAAAATTTAAGCCTGTACTAATGATTTAAAGAAAACATCATTATAATTTTTTAAAAATATATATAAAAATAATTACAAAACTGTGAATAAGGACACATCTGGGATGATGATCAAGTACAAATCAGATCCAACCCAACACTTTTACTTGATCCTAACCCAAGTCTAAAATAGGTTAAAATTTTCAACTCCTACACAACCAAAATTTGGTCCTAATCCAGAGTTAAATGGCTACAATAGATTGATCTGAACATCTAGGATTTACATACATTAACAATATTGATCTAGTACCAATTTTATGTAGGCTCCCAACTGATTCTCTTCTATAAGCAAAACAAAGGACAAAATTCCATTAATTCAACTAGATAAGAAGCAACTGTAAGTGCTTGTCATGGTCTTCAACTGACCTTCAGTCTGAGGATCTTCAAGAAACTTTGATATGCAATCAACAAAGTTTGTTCCATTAAAAGGGTCACCACCAATTCCCACACAAGTTGATTGTCCAAGACCAACAGCAGTTGTTTGAAAGACCTACAAGTATAACACTTAGTAGTTTGTCAGAAATGGCTTCAATACCAAATTGTCATACATACCGCTTCATATGTTAAGGTACCAGATCGAGAAACAATGCCAACTCGTCCAGGCTTGTGGATGTATCCAGGCATTATTCCAATTTTACATTCTCCTGGTTTGATGACGCCAGGACAATTAGGTCCTATCAATCGAGTTTTTGACTGCTTATTCAGAGCAGCTTTTACTCTAACCTGACATTCAGACAATTGGTAGTTAGCTTTTATGAAATTCTATAAAATAATAGATCTGCTAGATAACATTGTAAAATGTCATATGTAAGAACCTGATGGACTCGAAAATAAATTTCATTATCAAAATCTTGAGCCTTTCAATTCTACAAGGTAAGAGATAAACTTTTTGTCAGTTATATCTTAGATTCGATTCGTATAAGATCATTAATGATAGATTTCATTCATTAGCCCTCTAAACCGCTTACCAAGCGTTAGTTTAAATGAATGAAGTTAGCTCAAGAGACATGAGCTTAACAATACATTAGATTAACATATAGAATGAAGTTTTATAATTGTGTGATTCCATTGATCCGGCCTAAACAAACATTATGTTATTCATATCAAATGATTACATTATCTCACTTATGTTTTTGCAAACTTTTCCAAAATAGATTTCTACGGTCCTAAATAAACAATCTACTGCTTATCAGTATTCCCCTGACCATGGGTCTCCAATCTACCCCCCCCCCCCCCCCCCCCCCCTTTTTTTTCCCTTATGATGTGATTGTGTGTTTTCAGGAAAGGGTGCGTCAAGAGATCACTTATAAGACCTGTGTGAGTTGTGCCACGTAGTGGTAAAGTGGAGAGGGCTGGGCGTGTGCTAAGAAGGCCAAAGGAGAGAACACATTATTCATAGAGGTGGATTATATGAGAGCAGGTTGGTGTCACAGAATAGAGTGGAAGAGGGTGACAAAACTTCCGGAAAGGAGAGAGGTGTAAAGATAGAGGCAGGGAAAGATAATAGGCACTGATGTTGAGTGAATGGTGGCAAGGGACCTGAATCAAGGGAGGCCAGGTGTGAGGCAGGGAAAGATAATAGGCACTGATGTTGAGTGAATGTTAGTGAAGGGACATATGGAACATGCCAGGAGGAGAGTAGCTAGCAATAGGAAACAGGATCTGTCAGCGAAGATAAGTAGGACTATCATAATCTACTCCACTTAAGATTTAGCAACCTGAAATCCAATACAACTTGTAATAACCCCTTAATCCATGGCATGCAAGGTTTAATGGTAGCTCCACTATAACAGTGGCAGTGATCACCACACACCATGCTCCAGATATATTTGTTTTAATACCAATCGAACCCCAAAATTCTTAAGCCAAGTTAATAATAGTTCATTCATCTATGCATTGATCCCTCCATTGGCCTGCAACTAAATTACAATATCATAGCAATGCAAATGATATGTACTAACAAATTCATACTACCCTAATCACCAACTAGAATGGATATGGGAAACTAAGATAATCCATGCACAAACCATAGAAAAAAATTATCCCACAACAGGTATAGAAAGAGCAAAAAGAACTTGAGAGTTACCATGTCATGTTGAGGAATTCCTTCAGTAATACATACAACAAGATCTAGCTCAGCTTCCACTGCCTCCATAATTGCAGCAGCTGCAAATGGAGGGGGGACATAAATAGCCGATGCATTAGCTTTTGTCTCGGCCTTTGCTTCTGCAACTGTATTGAAGACTGGAAGACCTAAGTGTTCAGTTCCACCTTTCTTAGGTGTCACCCCACCAACCTACAGCAAAGGGAGCAATGATTCATCATGAAATTAATCAGCCAATACATGTCCAAGACGTTTGAATAAAACCTATCATATTCACAGAGCAAAACTAAGATGAGAAAAAAGGAAGGAAAATAACTACCACATTATAGCTTCCTCAGCAACACTAGACAGAAAGCTATGATAGAGATTCTTGTGGATTCTTATAGATAGCTATTCATAGATCAACAATCCATTGTTGCAAAAGCTTTGATTAAGTATGACGTCAAATAGGGTATTTGTACCAGCATGCTCAATCCATGATTTACATTTTTCTAAAGTATTCTACAGTAATGACACTCATTGTCAGCATTAGGCAATGTTCATCCCAACTATTTGATGTCTACTAGATAAAACTTCTCTCTCCATTGAGCTCTATGTAAATCATTACACTCCACCATGACAATATTAATATGTCAAAATAACTAGCTTAGAAGGATTACACATACTTATAGCAGGTAAAAGATTGAGCATTTGATCCAAGGTTGAAACTGTCAGTGTATTAACTTAGCAAGGTTTTGTATGTTGACCTCAAGAAAAAGACCAGCCATTTGATTTTAAGGCTGAAACAATTCTGCGTGCTTTGTTTAGAGACAGTTTTGGCAACATCAATTGAGGCAATAGTCTGATATTTCCTCAATTTTTCTTTTTGTGATATGTCCTCAACATCTTGCATCAAGATTCTCCAATAATAAGCTGTGCGCCCCATCCATTAAGGCACTTCCACTACCTACCCAATCACAAAGAAGCCAATTGGTTGCCCCTGGGGCTATGGTGCGATGGTAAGAGGTGGGATGGGCTCCTTAAGCAACGAGAGTTCAAATCTCACATAGGACACATTACACTGGAGAAGTGGAGAGTTTGAAAAACTTGTGATGTTGGGACATCCGCCAGGACCCATCAACGCTTGCTGATTTACTCTGGTGGCGGGTGGAAAACTTTCTTGGGGTTGTACCGGTTGCCACCAGGATTAGTCGGATTGTAAGAGTTGGATTAACAAAAAAACAATTGGCCCTCCTCCGGGCTTCTAAGGGAATCCCCATCAAAGAAGTCCTCTTTCCACCAAGGCATTGCACAAAATGATGCCCGACCCTCAAAAACCATCCATGGTTTCCAAAGTATGGAGCTACAAATCCAGGATGAGGTTCAGCCCCAAGATTCTAAACAACATCCAGTGTCACCTTGTTTCCTCACAGGAACTCCGACCAATCATATTTGAACTAGGATATAATTGTCTAACGTGGATATGGATCTAAGTGTATGCAACTATCTATAAAGTCCCTACAAAATTAAGGATAAGTGTTGATTCGGAATGTCAGTATCCAACATGGATACGTAGAGGATATAGGAAGAGCCCAAATATTAGAGATACCTAGATTGCTTATGATAACTTATATCTAGATCACACTTTCTTCACTCCACAAAAATATTGCATTCCCATTAAATTCCTTGTTTTGCTTAAACATCTTGGTTTGAATCTACAAATCCCTATATGGCTATATCAAACAATGATGATCCAAAAACTCAATAGGGATTGATCCCTCATATTTTCTATCATCAGATAAATTTTTTTGCTAACGAACATAGCATTAAGGCCCAACTTATCAAAGAAATTAACCTTGATATCATTCTGATTTGTGTATTATATAATTTTAAGTGCAAAAAGAACTCATGAAAAGACACTAGTACATTATTTGATACTATACAGTGCATCAAATTGATAGGGAACTTTTTTAGCTAACGAACTTAGCATTATGACTTTGCTATCGAATACATATTACAATTATTAACTTTTAAATATGCTTCTATCATACACTTAAATAAACTACCAGTAACAGCTAATCATGAAGAATAGGATTTTTTTTTAAAAAATATCACTCAGGAAGGTGTTTCAACCAACCTAAATCTAGCTACCATATCAAAAAATTGTCATGATGTAAAGCAAGAATCATTGATGAACACAAAAACAAGGAAAAAGCACCACTAGAAAACACAAATGCAGAAGAAATGGCATTTGTCATGATGTAAAGCAGGAATCATTGACGAAACACACAAGAAGGGGAAAACATAAGGTCAACTAGAAAACCCAAATGCAGAAGAAATGGCAATTGTTTTGATGTAAAGCAAGAACCATTGATCATTGATGATACACACGAGCAGGGAACAAGACACTAAGGTTGACAAGAAAACTCTAAGAGCATCTGCAACGGCTCGTTAATCGAGCGTTATAACGCTCGATTAACGAGCCGACCGCGTTAAACCCATTGTGGAGAGCGCGTTAAACGCTGACGCGGATGAACGCGTTCAGATATTTGAATGCGTTCATCACGTATGACATGGCATCCTGATCGGTCTGGTGACCGATCAGAGGCAGGCAGCCTGGCTGCCTGCTTGCAATTAAAAAAATTATTTTCAATTTTAATTTTAATCAATTTCAATTTTAATTAATTTCAATTTCAATTTCAATTAATAATAAATATATTTAAAATTATTATTATTATTTATTTTAATTAATAATTATTTAAATTGATAAATATAGTTGAAAATAAAAAATATATATGTATGAGATTGAATATGTGAAAGAATATATATGTGAGAGAATGTGTATGTGGCACGTAGACCCCACAAATAATAAGAGTTGAATGTTAAACGAATGTAAGAGAATGAAGATGTTAATGTGTATGTGGCATGTAGGTCCTATACTTTTTGATGAGGTGGTAGGTGTTATAACGTTAAAGGTGTTAAACGGTTGCGGATGCCCTAATGCGAAATGGCAATTGTCATGACATAAAGCCAGAATCATTAATCATTGACGAGACACAGGGGTAGGGAAAACGAACCGCTAGGGTTAACTAGAAAACTAGAAAACCCTAATGCAGAAGAAATGGCAGTCATCCCCCGTACACAAAATGGAAAAAAAAGAAGGAAAAAAAAAACAGGACCTCAAAAGCGCAAGGCACAGAACGAGTTACAGATCCAAACTGACAATTCCACAGACGAAATCAAATTTTTTTATATATATATAAAAGAAGAAGAATCCACAGCAACCATTCTATAATAAAGAGATAAGGGGTGAAGTTGTAACTCTCACCATCTTGGTTCCATACTCGATGGCTTGCTCAGTGTGGAAGGTCCCGTTCTTTCCGGTGATGCCCTGGCAGATCACACGGGTATTCTTGTCGACGAAGACCGCCGGTGAGGGCGACGCCGCGGCGTTGAAGCTCCGGGAAAGGAAGGGCAGCGGGGACGAGGTCGTAGGGTTGGCGAAGATCTTGGAGGCGATGGATCCGATCAACTTCGACGCTTGGCGAGACATCGCAAGGGGCCGCCGACTCTGAGGGCTTCTCTCGAGCTATTGAGATTTTAGTTGCTTCGAATCCCATTTCTCCGTGAGGTTTCATTTATATTTACTTCAATTATGTTTCATTTAGAAAATAAATAACTTGCCAAATAGGTCCTGGTAAAATGTCTTTACTTTGATCCTTAATTTTTATTTTGTTAATAATGATTCATGGGATAATTTTAATAAATTCAATGAATAATATTATATTTTTCATGCATACATTTAATTATCACTTAAATGTTGATGATGATCAATCGTCATTTCAAATCAAATTATATCTTAGAAGATATGATAAATTTATCGAAGATCATTGTAATTAGATTGTCAAATTATTCATCTTAAATTTGTTAAATTTCATGTTAAAAATTTATTTTGCATATCATTTTTATTTAACTAGGTATTTTTATCGAAATCATTGCCAAATAGTAAAAGTTAGCATATGTGAATCTTTTCATTTAAAAAAAAGCATATCTTAATAAATTAGTATTGTCGTTAGGACCCACTAGAATTTAAATTTGATTACATTAAACAAAAAAACTTAATAAATTAAACCAAGCGGCAATTAAATGAAGAAAGAACATGATTGAATTGGAAAAAAATGTCAATATACAATTCTATATTTATTAACACTTTTCATTAATAAGAACAATTAATAATTTTTCATCCTACTTTTAATGGCATTTTCATTAAAATATTTCAAAAAAATAAAAATAAAATAAGTATAGTATAGGTTCGGAAAAAATAAATCTCCCATCTAATTTATGAACCTGCCAAATGCATTATCGTAGTTATAAAATTATAATGGTTATAATATGAATGTTAAGTAATCAGGTCGAATCCGTGTTATAACAAATTCGATTTCATAGTTGTTACAATGTGAATATTTTAGAATAGATTAAATATACATTGTAGCAGTTATGGTTTCAAAAAAGATAGATCCGTTGCGTCAGCGGTCCCATAGATATGGAAAGAGATAAATACAAGTACGAGTAATGATAGAAAGAGTGAATTTGGGAGAGTGAATGAGAAAGTGAATGACGTAACAGTTATTGTATACACGTTCGATCGCCGATCGGACACCACCGACGGCCTCTGATCACCGTCCCGAATCAAACTATGTCATAAGAAGATCGATGAACTCATCGGGAATCGCCGCAATTATGATCTCGTCGCAATCACCGTCAATCCGGCGAGATCTCAATTACCGGCGACCCTGCCAGGTTCACCATCTTCTTAGGACATAGTTTGATTCGGGACGGCAATCAGAGGTTATCGGTGGTGTCCGATCGGCAATCGAACATGTACACATTAGCTACACGTCATTTACTCTCCCATTCACTCTCCCAAATTTACTCTCCCAATCATTACTCATACAAGTACATAGGTGAAAGGCGCATAGTGGGGAAGCACGAGGTCGTCAATTCCAAAGAATCGATCCCAGACCATTACGCTAGAATTATCATCCGTCGATCGTCTATGCTACGTTGCTACAACATGTGTAGTAGACACAAAACAGTAATTTTTACAACTCGCTCGACTTGTCCAAAATTTAGGCGGAAGATTTAGATGGAAGATAAGATAACAATACTAGATAATATTAAAGGACAATTGGGTGGGTAATTGTATACGACTAAATGGTAAAGTAGACATCCTTTTGATTTAAAAAATTAAGTGGGGCAGTCCTTGATGATTTGAAAAAAATAGTTTGACTTTTGCAGATGTAAGTTGTTGGGATCGATGACTCGTCTAGAACAGGGTGAATAGCCAATTACCCTTAATTACTCAATTTGCTTCCTATAATATTAGTGTGTGCAACAGAAATATAATTAAACTTAAATACTAACAAAGACACAAACAGTTTAACATGGTTCGGAGATAAACTCCTACTCCATGGCTGTCCGTAAGGTGAACGATCCTGATCCGTCGGTGGATGATTCCTCGGAAAACCTTCGGCTAGCTCGTGTAGCTCCTTGTGAGTGGAGAAACCTCGCTACACACCCGCACAAGACCTTTGAGCATAAAGACTACTAATTGGTCTTTAACTAAGACCAGTTTTATCAGCCATAGTTAGTCAAATTGAGCTTCATTAAATAGAGCTTGTGATTGAACTAGCCGTTACCAGTCGATTGGTTCCAACACTCGTTGACCGATCCAGTCGAATCCAAATGTTACAACCCAATATTCGAATTTCTAGCCAACACCAGTCAACTGCACAGAAGATCAGTTGATTGATCTTTCTGTGACTTCTACCAGTCGACTGCCCAAACCCTAAACCTAGGATTTTCCTTCTCAAGTACAATTTGTTGGTGCAATCGACCTAGGTTTGATCGGATAGATCATGGATTTTGATATGTGTGTCAATATGATTAAGTCGGATTTTCATATTAGTTTGATATGTATTTGAGTCATGCAGAATTTAGTGGGACACACATATGAGAAATCTCATCTTGGTGCTCGAGTCTTTAAGTCGGTGAAGGATGACGCATCCGAGAGACTGCCAGACGAGAAGCAACGAAGTGGAGCCGAGGGAAGCAAATTTTAAGACATACGCGAATGATGACATCAGGACGAGCCGAGGGCTTGGATGCATCCGAGAGACGAGAGCCAAAGGAAGAGAGCTTCAAAGGGCGACTCCAAAGAGGATGAGTGTGAGTGAGTAAAAGAATCAGTCGACTGGTAGGACACTAGTCGACTGAATCTTCTATGAGTTTCAAACAGTAAAATTAGTCGACTGGTATGGATGACACTCGACTGGTCTGTTCGAAAATTAGCCGTTTGGCTAGTCGTTGGCTGAACACTAGTCAACTGGGCTTGGTAATAGTCGACTAGTATCGGGGCTGAGTTGTTTTGTTAACAGCTCTTTCCTCTAGGGAAGCTTGAGACTTGAGATGGGTTAGCTCTTAAGTGAGAAACCTTCTTGATCAAGTGCTCAAGCTTTCAAGTCTCCTTTCTTCCTCAAATCCTAGTTCTTATCTTGTAAAGGGAAGAGAGACATTATGAGAGGTTGTTCTTGTTGGAGCAATCAGCCCTAAGATGGTCCAGAGTGATCATAGGTTTTGATGTTTGGGCAAAGAGTTTAAGTTAGGTTTTCCCTTGTGTACTTATATATGTATGTTGAGTGTGCAGGTTGTACAGGTTACATATGAACTTGACTGGACGGCCTCGGTACGGTGAAGGATGGCATGGAGACAAGCTGAAGGCTTGCGTGCGCATCCGAGGGACCTTGGAGAGCAGGGACGATGAGCTGATGGGTGCGGATTTTGAGGCATGCATGAAGGATGACATGGAGGCAAGCTGGAGGCTTGCGTGCATACGAGGGACGGGAGCCGAAGATGAAGAGGGCACAAAAGCAACAGTCAAGGCTGCGGAGAAGGAGTCAGTCGAGTCGTGAGAGTCGAGTGCTGTGTGAATATACTCAGGAAGGGATTCAGCTACGGACTAGTCGACTGCCCAGGGGGTAGTCGACTGGTAGGTGGCTGGTGAGCTAGCAAATTCGAACGTTGGGAGTGTCAACGGTCGAATTTGGCTGGCACCAATCGACTGCCCTGGGGGCAGTCGACTGGTAGCGAGAAATCAGCCTCGAGTCCTATTTAAAGAGGACTTCGTGGTGGCTGAGTTTCTTGACGAAACTTGCTTGGATAGGGCAAGTTAGTAGTCTTGTATACTCAGGAAGTGTCCTTGGTGTTGTGGCGAGGTTTCTCCACCCACAAGGAGCGACGAGTTCTAGCTGGAGGTTATCCGGGGTTTGATCCACCGACGGATTGTTGGATTAGTCACCCGACCGGGGTGGATACCAACTAAAATCGCCGTGTTAGCATTGGTTAGTGATTTTATTATTGTTTTACTATTATTTCCGCTGTGCAAACTAACCGTGTAGGAATAAGAATTCGGCGAAACGCTATTCACCCCCCTCTAGCGTACGACAAGACGATCCATCAGTTGGTATCAGAGCGAAGGACTGCTCTTGATCGGACTAACCGCCGAGGGAGCAACCGCTAGAGGTGAAGAATCATGGAAGACAAACTTGGGGACGACATATACACTCCACCGGTCTACGACCATGAAGACTTCGGGCGTTGGAAGTCAAGAATGGAGATGTGGCTGATGATGGAGTGGGAGTGCATGATGGTGCTTGAAGAACCATTTGAAATTCCAAGAGACAAGCATGGGAAGAAGCTCCGCCCAAGATATTGGACTCAAGAACAACAAGGGAAATCAAAGGCAAATAAGAAGGTAATGAGTATATTAATAAATCTTTTGCCTAACAACATTTTGAGTGTTGTAGGGAATTATAAGAATGCACACGAATTATGGACCAAGTTGGTGGAATTTCATAAAAACCCTACACAAGGTCAAGTGGGGGAAGAGCCCAAGGAAATGGGCTCAATAGCTCACGAGGAGGAAGAAGTGTCAACTTCTTCAAGTGAGGAGGAGGAGCTAAGTGAAAGATCATCGACCTCCTCAAGAGAAGAAGAAGAAGAGGTCACCACCTCAAGGATTGAGGGGGAGGAGAGACCCTCATCTACACATGATCAAGAGGAAGCCTCCACATCGTCAAAAGTTGAAGAAGTAGTCAACCTAGCATCTACCTCCACTAAAGCCAAGAGAAAGGACCACATTATATACTTTGGGTGTAATGAAAAGGGGCACTACAAGGACAAGTACCCAAAAGGTAAAAGAGAGGTAACTTCTAAACCCGGGTCCATTCGATTTGAATCTAACATAAATTGTAGGAATGGAGGAGCCCAAGAACGGAGGAAGAAGATTAGATGCTTTACATGTGGAGAGATGGGGCACTTTCACACCAAGTATCCTAGAAAAAGTGAGCTAAAGAAAATGGAGCACTTGAGGAGATGGGAGAAAGAAGAAAGAAAGAAGAGAAGAAACCCACATCAAGGAGGAACAGCAAAGGTAAGGAAAGTAACTTCTAACCTTAAGCCAAAATGTAATTCAATTTCAAGTTCTTCCTTGCATTCTAAAAATCATGTAAATCACTCATTCATGCATGCTAGAAATTATGAAAATTGCTTAATGACACATAACTTTGGATTTACGTACAATGATAGGAATAAGGATAACAAGGTAGTTCACCACTCTAGAAAAAGCATGCATCTGTTGGTGCAGGAAGCACCATATCGAACCTTGTTTTGATATTGGCAAAGAATTCAAAGTTAAGTTTATTTGTGATCTAATGATGCTACTCAAGTGTGCAGGAAAAGTCCTAGCGAAGGGCTGCTAGGCACCTGGCGAAGGGCTGCCAGGAAACAAAGTCCTAGCGAAGGGCTCCTAGGCACCTGGCGAAGGGCTGCCAGGAGACAAAGTCCTAGCTGCCAGGAAACAAAGTCCTAGCGAAGGGCTCTTAGGCACCTGGCGAAAGACTGCCAGGAGACAAAGTCCTAGCGAAGGGCTGCTAGGCACCTGGCGACGGACCGCTAGGAAACAAAGCCCTAGCGAAGGGCTGCTTGGTACTGAAGACCTGGTGAAGGACAGCTAGGCACCTAGCGAAGGACTGCTGAGCAAAAGTCCAACCGGAGGAGTCGGTTGGCAACAGGTAAATTCTCCTGAGAGGAGTAGGTGAGGACGCGTTCCCCGTCGAGGGAACAGTAGGCGTCGGTTCGACCTAGGGCTCCATTTTGGAGACCCAAAGTCAGAACCAAGACAGATAAGGCTGTATAAAACTAACATATTATTACTCTATGTTGTTTTGGACTAACCCTGGATGAAAGACCAAAGGAACGAGCGTCTGCAGCTCAAAGAGCCTCAAAGGAGTGAGGCAGAAGCTGAGTAGGGCGCCCGGAGTGTCCCGGGCCCCCCAAGGTGAATACAAAAGAGGTAGAGCAAATATACGCTTCGACAGCTCATGGGCGGGGCGCCCCCGTGCTCCCGGGCGCCCCCATGCTCCCGGGCGCCCCGGATGGTCCGGGCGCCCCTAGTTCAAGCTAAAGAAGCGGATAAGAAGCAAGCCAGCGAGAAGCCAACGGATAAGAGTCAAACCAGTCAACCCGGGCGCCCCCAGCGTCCTGGGCGCCCCCGTCAAAGTCTGATCCCGAGTTTGATTGGATCAGATCTGACCGAGAGGAGCTCGGATCAGATGACACGTGGGGGGGGGGGGGCGCCCCCGACATTCCGGGCGCCCCCAGGGGCTATAAAAGGGCCCTCGACCCCAAAGCTTCAGAACAACAATTCTTCTAACATATTCACGCTCTTCTGCTCCAGTGCTTCATCCCGGAAACCTCCCAACTCGAGATACAAGCGCCGACGACGTCCCTCTGCTTCGAAAATACGATCTACTTCGGACGTCGGTAACTAAGAGCGGTTTTCTTTCAAGTTTATTGTACTAATCTTGTAATCTATTTCTGTAAACGTTTTGCGCATATAGAATTGCCCGTAGTAAACGGTCAACGACCATGGGCCTTGGAGTAGGAGCCGACCGCGACTCCGAACCAAGTAAAAAATCTTGGTGTTCGCGTGTGTTACTTTAATTATTTCCGCTGCAAATTCTCTTTTACGAATCCGAACGTTTTACGATATTCACCCCCCTCTATCGTTTCTCTCGATCCAACAGCATCATGATAGGCCTAAGACCTATGTATCCAAGGCTAAAGGCATTAACCCTAAGGAAGGGAAACATATGCCTAGGAAAGTGGATAGGTCTAGGAATGTCCAAGGTGGACATATGGACTCTAGGGTTCAAGGCCTAGAAAGGGAAAATCAAGCCTTGAGGGTAAGACTTGATACATTAGAAAAAGCTCTAGAAAGATTCACGGTTGGATCTAAGGGCTTAGACATGGTGTTGGGTAGCATCAAACCCAACTATGATAGATCGGGATTGGGGTACTGATCTAAGACCTCCAAAGGCAATGGAAAGAAGTATATTGGGAAAACATACAATCTTAGTAAGGAGGGAAGGTCCAAGGATGGCAAGGGGATGCCATCCAAGGGTAAAAAAAGTGACCTAACCAAGAGCAAGGTGTCCAAGGTTAAAAAGGTTAGTTTTGTAAGCCAAGAGTCACCGGTGTCACACCGATGTGGCCTAGTATGGATTGAGTCACCTAGGGAGGCGGCTAAGGCTAAGAGCTCAAGGGGGTGCTTGATAGATACCATTTTGTTGAATTATTTTAATTGCTAAAATCCATGTTTGACCTATGTTTTTATTGTTTAATTGTGAAATTGCCCTAGGTTTTAGAACTTACTCTTATTTTGGACTTAATTGCAAATTTACACAAAATTAGATTATTTGGCCACTAATTTTTTGATATATTTTGTTAGGCATGAAAGGTTCATGGACCTAGGGCATACTGGGTCAAACTTGAGTCGGAAGTGGAACCGCATCGAATTATCAAGCTTACGATTAATCCGGGCCGTCCGATTCAAGAGCGGCTAGATCTGAGCCATCCGGGATAATCTGAAGCAATCCGAGCTAGGGTTAGGGTTGATCAAGCACTCTGATCAAGATCTGAAGGTTTCATCCCAATCAGAGCTCAATCAACCGTTGGATCAAGCTTGGAGGGCTCTAGATCGTCCATTCAAAGATTAGGTTGATCTGGATCATCCGTTATACATCTGGAGGATCCGAGCTACCATGAGGCAGATCCTAACCCCATATCATCATCATCAAAGTTTGGCTCAAATCAGAGCAAGATCAGTCGTTGGATTTCATCCGATCAATCTGGACCGTCCGTGCTTAAGTATTTAATCAAGTCTCCACCGCAGCTCAGCTCTGTCGCGTCTCCACCGCACAGTAGCTTCCTTCTTCGTCTTCAGTTTTTTTCAGTGGTTTTTCTTCAATTCAAGGGGCGCGACCCCTCGATTTCTTACCTAGATCGAGTGCTAGATCCTTGGGAAGCTGCTTCGGTGAATTTCCAGCTCCGAATTGGCCAAAACAGAGTTGTTGTGAGGTTTCCGCAGCTCTGCCTTCGATTGCTTCGATTGTGGTTTTGTTCAATCCTTCATCCACCCGAGCAGTTCAGAGGGGTTCCTTGGAGTGTTTGGTTCATCCCCACACCATCCGCGCGATTGGACAAGGCAAGATTGAAGAAATTGATTGGGAATTTAGTTGGCACAGACTGTGAGCTAGATTGCTTCGCAGAGGTCGTTCTTCCATTGATTTGCTGAGCTTGCGGGTCCGAGGCTCACTCTTGCTTGACGACCAAGAAGCATTCGAGCTAGGGAAGCATTGAGGAGTAGATTTCTTTAGCTAATTTCAGTTGTTTTAGCTGTAAATTTCGTTTCTGCCTCGTTTCTTACTGTTTCAAAATTTCAGATTGGTTAATTTCGTTTAATGCAATTGTTTCTGCTTAATTAGGTTTATGTCTTTCAAGTTGAGTAGTTTAGGAAGCTTTTCTAGTGGATAGTTGTGTTTAATTTCAGTTAATTTCAGCTTGAAAGCTTGCGTGCCATTTCATTGCTGCGTATCAGCCTGATTTGGAATTTCAGTTCAGTTCTGAGTTTTTTCAGTTTAATTTCAATTCGATTCTTGTTTAGCTCATTCCTTGCAATTGAAGACAACATTTAGTTTACTAATGCAATTGATTTGAGTTGTTTAGCAAGTTAGATTTATTTCTGCGGTTAAGTACAGCTTGTTTTGCATTGATTCTGTTTCTAAAATTTGATTTCTGATAACTCGATTCTCATATCTGCTGCTGAATTTCTGCTTCAAAAAGCTGCACATAAGTTTATTTCTGAAGTTATCATCCTTGGTCTGAATTTCTGAATCCATTCCATTTCTGCATGTTAGCTTAATTAAGCTGCACATCAGTTCGATTTTCATAGCTGTAAGGGTTGAGTTAATAAATTCTGAAGCCGTATCAAATTATCAGTAGCTTCTCTGACTTTCCCTGAACACTAGACTAGAGAACTTGATCTTAGATGTTTGGTTTGAATCTGAATTCAACTTGCTGATTCTTGGCAGGAGGTTCTGAAATTCTGCATCTAATTTCTGTTTTCTATTTCCTGCATTCCACTTCAGTTTCTGCATCTTCCTTGTGCATTTCAGTTCTGTTCTGGACGTTTCTGCATGGATTTGAATCTTGCTACTGCATTCCTTCTTTCCGGCCTACAATCAGTCCATTGTTAGCTCACATTTCTAAGCTGAATTTGATCAGTTTCTGCAAATTGTTTTGTATCAGATTAACATCCCTGCAGTTTATTTAAGCTTTTAGCACATGAGTTTGACTTCACTTGGTATCAAGTTGTTTTGATTTATTTGTTTGCATTTAGGTATCAAGTTAATTTCGGCTTGAGTGGTGATGCTTTGAGTTTAAATCAGTTTGAAGTGTATTCTTGCAATCGAAATCAGATCCGTGTTTTCTTTCCAAAATGGTGCAAATGCTTTGATTGAGTTGTTCGTTGGTTAAGTTCATCAATTGCCATACCTTGTTGAATTCGTCTAGCGAAGATCTTTGCTTTTCCATTGCGATTTCATTTCTGAATTATAAACCAAAACCCAATTACTTATTTGAAACCCAAAAACACAAACGACACATAAATACAAGTTCGAATCAAACACGACAACTAGTCCCCGAGAAAAATACGACTTGTGGCCCCTATACTATGTTTTCATATTTTGATTGCAAAAAGGGTTTCCAGCATTTCATTTACATTTAAATCTGATGAGCCCACACTTTCGTGACAATTTAACTTAGATATTTCGGGTTCATCAGAGCTCTAGAAGCCTTTGGGGTCCATGGTAGATGGATCTCAAAAGTTTCTCCCTTAGGAAATTAGGTGAAATGTGCCAAAAAGGTTGGAAGACTTGGATAAGTCTTACTTCTAGATTTTGGCACATTAAAATGAGAATTTAGGGAAAAAAGTGAAAAGAGGGTTAAAATTCATAAAATTGAGGTTTAATGGTGGAACACCATATAATTCAATGATATAAATGAGTTGTGATCAAGGAGAAGTGGATGCATTGAAGAGAAGTGAGAATTAGCACTTTTAGGATGAGTTCATTTGATACTTTTTAGAAGAAGTAGGATTTCGTGCCAATCTTGGGATTTGGAGTATATTTATTTGGAAACATATTTTTCCCAAGTAGATATTGGCTTCACAAATCTCCCCACAAAATTTCATATTTTTTGGAGATTTATAGAATTTTTAGGGCATTTCTGAAAGTTGGCTGAAAAATCTAAAATTCAGGTGGCAGTCGACTGCCCATGGGGGTAGTCGACTGGTGATCTGGGCAGAGTGTTAATAAGTGATTTCTGAAGCATTTTTCAGAAACACTTGGAATTATGGATGAACCTTAGAGTTGAGGACAATTCCTTGTGTCAATTTGAAAGGGTTAGAAGAGGCAAACACAAGGAATAATGACTTGATTTCAAAATGCCAAATCTTTTAAGGAATTTAGATGTGTACCAAAAGTCAAACACACTTGATATTTTCATGATATCATATTTTTCTAGGATAGGGTATATCCAAGCAAGTGTGTTTGTAAACTTTAGAATATTTTAGGTTTTGTAAAGTTCTAATTGGCACTAGAAGAAAGGTTGCTTGGGAGCAAGCCTTAATGGTGTCCAAAAGGGGAAGAACTCGGATGTTGGGTTGGGGATAACTCAACATGGTGTTTAGGAGGTTAAGTTGGGTAGAACTTAGTCTGGGAAAAATGAAAATTGGGAGAAGGCATGGGTAAAGGGGGAGGTTGCCTCCTAGTTGCCTTGATTTTCATTTTAAAATTTTTGAGTTTTGTGTCAAACTTGGGAATGGTGATAGATACATGGGTAGATGTATTTTTCCCAAGTAGGTATAGGTTCCACAAAGTTGTCCACGAAGTTTTGAAATTTTTGGAAATTTGTGGAATTTCTGGCGTGTTTCTGAAATTCGGCCAGAAAATCAGATTTTAGGCGTATCAGTCGACTGACACTGTTGCCAGTCGACTGCCAGAGGCTGATTTGTGTATCAGCAGCTGGTTTGGAGTCCAAATGATAAGGAACCAATATATGGGGGCCTAGTACACTGTGTTTAGGGTCATTGGGGATGTTAAGAACCAATAATTGGGATATTATTGGGTTCTTTTTTATGTGTGGCAAAGGGGGAGAAATATTGGGTTTAAGTGGGAAACCAATACCTTTGCTAGAAACCCTAGGTTTAGGGGGAGCTGAAGTTAAGGGGGAGCATGGTTGCTCCATTCTGGGCGTAAGGGGAATCTTGGAGAGGTTCTTAAAAAGCCTATGTAAGAGGAGCTTGGGAGAAGCTTTAAAAAGCCCGTTGTGTGGAAAAGTCCTAGCTTGGAGGGCTAGGTGTTGGAAAATCCTAACTTGGAGGGTTAGGTGGAAAAATCGTAGCTTGGAGGGCTAGGTGTGTAAAAATCCTAACTTGGAGGGTTAGGTGTAGGATGCCTTGGATAGGATCCATTTTGCATTGCATATGCATTTATTTAACATGATTTTTGCTAGTGACTACTATCTTGCTTTTCCTAACTTAAACGTATTGTCAAACATCAAAAAGGGGGAGATTGTTGGAGCAATCGACCCTAAGATGGTCCGGAGTGACCATAGGTTCTGATGTTTGGGCAAAGGGGTTAAGTTAGGTTTTCCCTTGTGTACTTATATGTGTATGTTGAGTGTGTAGGTTATATAGGTTACACATATGGACTTGATTGGACGACCTCGGTACGGTGAAGGATGGCATGGAGGCAAGCTGGAGGCTTGCGTGCGCATCCGAGGGACTTTGGAGAGCAGGGACGATGAGCTGATGGGCGCGAACTTCGAGGCATGCGTGAAGGATGGCATGGAGGCAAGCTGGAGGCTTGCGTGCATCCGAGGGGCGGGAGCCGAAGATGAAGAGGGCGCGAAAGCAACAGTCGAGGCAGCGGAGGAGGAGTCAGTCGAGTCGTGAGAGTCGAGTGCTGTGTGAATGTACTTGGGAAGGGATTCAGCTAGGGACCAGTCGACTGGTAGGTGGCTGGTGAGCTAGCAAATTCGAACGTTGGGAGTGTCAACGGTCG
Source organism: Boesenbergia rotunda (assembly GCA_024364735.1). Lineage (NCBI taxonomy): Eukaryota > Viridiplantae > Streptophyta > Magnoliopsida > Zingiberales > Zingiberaceae > Boesenbergia > Boesenbergia rotunda. The sequence continues at coordinate 123,974 of JAGFNQ010004366.1, read as the reverse complement.
AATTTGGCTGGCACCAGTCGACTGCCCTGGGGGCAGTCGACTGGTAGCGAGAAATCAGCCTTGAGTCCTATTTAAAGAGGACTTCATGGAGGCTGAGTTTCTTGACGAAACTTACTTGGATAGGGCAAGTTAGTAGTCTTATATACTCAGGAAGTGTCCTTGGTGTTGTGGCGAGGTTTCTCCACCCACAAGGAGCGACGAGTTCTAGCCGGAGGTTATCCGGGGTTTGATCCACCGACGGATTGTTGGATTAGTCACCCGACCAGGGTGGATACCAACTAAAATCGCCGTGTTAGCATTGGTTAGTGATTTTATTATTGTTTTACTATTATTTCCGCTGTGCAAACTAACCGTGTAGGAACAAGAATTCGGCGAAACGCTATTCACCCCCCCTCTAGCGTACGGCAAGACGATCCATCAGTTCTCCACCGAGAAGGAGAAAGCTTTAGCTGGAGATTGTCTGGGACTAATCCACTGAAGGATTGAGGGATCGTCCACTTCAAGGACACGCCGTGGAGTATGAGCAAGCAATCTCCGAACCACGTAACAGATAAGTGTTAGCATTGTGTTTATTGTTTAAGTTTCATTTCCCCTAGCGTAATTAACACGTGTAGGAAGAACCGACGATATGGAGTAAGAAGCTATTCATCCCCCCTCTAGCTGTCATACGATCCCGTACAAGTGATATCAGAGCGTAAGGTCGTCCTTCAATGGACTAACAGCCTAGAAGAGCAATTTCATTAAAATGACTAGCTCGCACATCTAACCACCCAAATTCGAAGGAAAATTTTCTTGGTAGAAGATAAGGATGGAGATTTTTTGATACCAATTTTGATATAATGTTAATTATAGAAAATAGTTTTGAAGTACCTAGGGATCAAGAAAATAAGTCACTAGAAAAGATAAGGTGGAGCAAGAAGCAAAAGGATGAACATTAGCAAATTCAAAAGCTTTACATCATCTTATAAATATGCTTCCTCAACATGAGATAACAAGGATTAGAAACTACATAAATGCCAAGGATTTATGGGATAAGCTAGTAGAGCTTCATGAAAGTACATCGGAAGCAAAATTGGCAAAGAGAGACCTTCTCCGATCTCAACTCAACAACATCAAGCTTGACAAAGGAGAAAAGGTATCTAGTTTACATTCTAGAATTAAAGAAATTTTAAATGGACTAACAAGTGTAGGTGAGCAAATATCCAATCAAGACATTTTGATGAAAGCCATCAATGTCTTTCCAAGAACTACAAATTATAGCTCAATGGTGGACTCATACTACATATCCAAGGACCTACATAAAAGTTCTCTATATGAATTCTTTTTAACCATGGAGCTATATGAAACTCGGATTGGTGGATTGAATGGAGAAATCTACAAACCAAGAGGAGTAACCCTTGTGGCAAACAAGGGAAAGAGCAAAAAGAAGAAGACCTCATCATCTGATTTGGAAGAATCAAGTGTCTCCATGGATAGCGATGAAGAGACATACATGGTAAGAAAAATGAAAAAAGTTTTTAAACATTTTTCAACTAACAAATCTCATGCTAGGGAAAGCACAAGAAGCTCAAGTACGAGAAGGAAAAAAAATGCTACAATTGCCAAGAGGAAGGACACATAAGGGATGATTGCCTCCTTTTGAAGAAGAAGGAAGAGAAAAAGAAGGAAGAAAAGAATAAAACAAAAGAAAATGACAAGAAGGTCCAAGGCAACATGGGATGATCCTTCATCATCGGAAGAGGAAGAATACCATGTGCCCCTTTTTGCTCTAATGGAAATTGAAAATATTGCCTCTACGTTATACGAAGTTGAAGAAGGAGAGAGCTCAAGTGAAGATGAAGGAAGCTCAAGTGAAGAGGGAGGTCAAACTTCGGATTTGGATGTCTCGGTAAGTGAGGTATACAATCTACCCACTATTATTTTGGTTAAAATCATTTATAGCACTAATGATGACTTATTTAAGGCTAGAAAGAAAATTAAATGTTTGAAAAATGATATTTACATGCTTAGAAAAAAATTAGAATCTATGATACGTAAGGATGATATGCATGTTTCCTCAAGTTCTAATGATTCATGTTTAGAAGAAGAAAATAAGGAATCAAGGGAAAAGGTAGATAACCTCACTAAAGTCTTTACGAAATTTGAAATTGGTTAAAAAATCCTAGACATGATCATTGGGAGCCAAAGGGCAAGTTTTAAAAAAAAACGGATTTAGGATAAATGATTATGCTAATGAAAAGATCTATCATTGTTTACTTGCTAGAAGACAATCAAAATTCAAGACCCTAGATAGGAAATAGATCTTCAAAGAATATTTGGTTAACCCAATTAGGAAGCATTTATATTGGATGCCAAAATCAATCCTCAAGGGTTAAAGGATTTAGGGATAAGTCAACCATGCGTATTCAAAATTTCAAATTTTTAAAAATTGGTTGACTTAGTACATTAAGGGGGAGCACTTAGCTTAAATACATCAAATGAACTAAGTGGAGATTACCTTTATTAAATCTCATAATGACTTGATTTATTGCTTTATTTATGCATATGAGATGTTAGGATGATACAAATAATTCACTTGTACTTATGATATTTTGATTAGTTATTAGATGTATCATTTTAGTAATAATAAACCAACTATGGGGAAAGCAAATGTTTAATTAATGGACATCTTGCCCATAGATCATAGCTGGATATTTCAAATATTTTGAAAATAATTTTATGTTTATTTGCTGGTGTATTGATTTGAAAAATATATGGTTTCAAAACTAAAGTTTAAAGTTGATATATAATTGAAAGTTTTTTAAGTTTTTGAGTTTGGTACAAAATTCAAAAATATTTTAATTTTTCATTAAAAATATATTTTCCCCAATTAGAGGATATCAAAAGACATATGTTTGCAAACTTTCATGATTTTTGGGATTTTTTAGAATTTTTAACCCATTTATGAAATTTAGCTCAGAAGACTGAAATTTAGAACAATTTTGTGCCAGTCGACGGCTAGTCGACTGGTGTAGAGTGTCGTCGACTGAAAATTCTGTGGGGATTGTTTCGGTGAGGTCAGTTGGCTGATATCTGTCTCAGTCGACTGGTACCCAAATTTTTTGATTTCTGCTTGTTTTTATAATTTAAAACTTTGTTTTAGTTTGATGTTATAGGTTAGAATTGATTGGTACAATCTTTTTGATGGTGTCAAAAGGGGAGAATGGAAGGGTTTAATTTGGAACTTAACTTAACTTAATTCTTCATGTTGTGCAAAATTTAAAAATCATGTGATAGGGTATAGGTTAAGGGGGAAGTTGCATGTTTATGCTTCTTAGTATATTATGCCTCTAATTTTTAAATTGTTATTTTTGTGCCTAACTTAAACATATTGTCACACATCAAAAAGGGAGAAATTGTTCGTGCAATTGACCCAGGTTTAATCGAATAGATCATGAGTTTTGATGTGTGTGTCAATATGATTAAGTTAGGTTTTTATATTGGTTTAATGTGTGTTTAAGTCATGCAGGACTTGGTGGAACACACATTTGGGAAATCTCATCCTAGTGCTCGGATCCTTGAGTCAGTGAAGGATGGTGCATCCGAGGGACCGTCGGATAAGGAACAACGAAGTGGAGCTGAGGGAAGCATACTTCAAGGCATACACGAAGGATGACATCGAGACGAGTCGAGGGTTTGGATGCATCCGAGGGATGAGAGCCAAAGGAAGAGAGCTTCAAAGGGCGACTCCGGAGAGGATGAGTGTGAGTGTGTAAAAGAATCAATCGAATGGTAAGGGCACCAGTCGACTGAACCTTCTATGAGTTTCGAACAGTAAGATCAGCCGGCTGGTCTGGATGGCAGTCGATTGGTCTGTTCAAAAACTAGCCAGTGGTTGAGCACTAGTCGACTAGGCTTGGTAGCAGTCGACTGGTGTCGGGGCTGAGATGTTTTGTTAACAACTCTCTCCTCTATTTAAAGGGAAGCTTGAGACTTGAAAAGGGTTAACTCTTATGTGAGAAACCTTCTTGATCAAGTGCTCAAGCTTCCAAGTCTCCTCTCTTCCTCAAACCCTAGTTCTTATCTTGTAAAGGGAAGAGAGACATTGTGAGAGGTTGTTCTTCACCGAGAAAGAGAAAGCTTTAGCTGGAGATTATCGGGGACTAATACACCAAAGGATTGAGGGATCATTCACATTAAGGGCACACTGTGGAGTAGGAGCAAGCAATCTCCAAACCACGTAAAGGATAATTGTTAACATTGTGTTTATTGTTTAAGTTTCATTTCCACTAATGTAACTAACACGTGTAGGAAGAACCGCCGATTTGGGGTAAGAAGCTATTCACCCCCTCTAGCTGGCCTATGATCACGTACACCACTCAATACTCGGACCCTCATGACTCACTTGACTCTTCTTGCACCCTTGACTTGAAGCCTTCTTTAATTTTGGCTCTTATCCCTCGTATGCATACAAGTCCGCGACTTGTCTCCACATGCCATCTTTCGTGTATGCCTCGAAGTGTGCTTCCCTCGGCTCATCGTTGCTGCCTTGTCCACGGCCCCTCGGATGCTCTTCCATCCTTCACCATGTTGATGCAGTCTGTCCCTGATTGTTGTTTTGGTGTTGACATTGATTTTAGTTTAGGTTGATGATTATGATTATGATTAAGTCCTGATCGGAGATTAGGCACGGAATGATTGAAATCCTAACCTGGAGGGTTAGGTGTGGAAAATCCTAGCTTGGAGGGCTAGGTGTAGAGAAATCCTAACCTGGAGGGTTAGGTGTATCCTAGCTTGGAAGGCTAGGTGTGGAAAAGTCCTAACTTGGAAGGGTTGGGTGAAAAGTCCTAGCTTGGAGGGCTAGGTGAAAAGTCCTAACTTGGAGGGTTAGGTGAAAAGTCCCAACTTGGAGGGTTAGGTGAAAAATCCTATCTTGGAGGGCTAGGTTGGAAAAATCCTAGCTTGGAGGGCTAGGTTGGAAAAATCCTAACTTGGAGGGTTGGGTGAAAAGTCCTAGCTTGGAGGGCTAGGTGAAAAGTCCTAACTTGGAAGGTTAGGTGAAAAGTCCCAACTTGGAGGGTTAGGTGAAAAAGCCCTAGCTTGGAGGGCTAGATTGGATGAAATCCTAGCTTGGAGGGCTAGGTTTGAGTCCCTGGATCGGTCTGGTGACCGATCAGGGAAGTTGGCACGCTGCTCCTTCGTGGATCGGTCCGGTGACCGATCCAGCGATGACTGATCGGTCTGGTGACCGATCAAGGAGCACACAGTGAGGTTGGGAACCTACTGCTCGGCTCCTGATCGGTCCGATGACCGATCAGGGAGTAGGCAGTTGCCTCATTGCTTGGCTCCTGATCGGTCCAGTGACCGATCAAGGAGCAGGCAGCTTCCTCACTGCTTTGCTCCTGATCGATCTGGTGACTGATCAGGGAGCACTCAGTGAGTTGAGTTCCCCTGCTGATCAGCTCCTGAACGGTCCGGTGACCGAACCAAGACCTAGGATCTGATGTCCACGATTAAAGTTTTCTCACTGGGGTGACCGATCAGGATGGAGCCTGATCGGTCAAGGAGCTACCTGTGGTGACCGATCAGGCCTGTGTCGCCACGAAAGTTGGGAATCCCAGCAAAGCGGTGGATCGGTCTGGTGACCGACCCACGAGCCCTGGATCGGTCCGGCGACCGATCACTTTAATTCAAAATGCACTGTCAGACGCTCTGATCGCGTCTGAACATATCTGATTCTCTGCGCTTAATATCTGATCCTTGATTCTCTGTGTGATATGTTGTGCTAATGGTCTGATTAAGCTGCAGGTGATAGGGATGGATTCAAATACTCAAGGAGAGTCAATGGAGGTCTTTCCTTGGAGCAGGTTTGTCCATTTTCCATCTCAAGTTGCAACGGACGCTGGCACTGGCTGGAGCTGCTGATTGGGGCTAGTCTGAGGGAAGCTCAGGGAGTCCAGAAGAGCTCAGTGGTGGCTGGTTGTTACACGAGAGCAGCTAGAGGCTGCAGTGAGGTGGTTGTTAGTAAGAGCCCTAGAGCCAATTATGTGATGATTGACTAGGGGCATTTTGTGTCATATTCTATCGTTAATAAAGGCATGTTTGGTTATTATACTTACTTTGTATTCTGTGCCGAATGACTAAGTATGATAACGTCCTTGTGTAGTAGGTTCTTATCTACATTACATCGATTGGTTGAATCGATAGTGAGATAATGTAGAGAACACTACACTAAATCATTCCTAGTCGAGCATTAATATTCAGGGACAATATTAATGCATGGAGACTAGTATGTAGGCCAACTGATGACTTGAGCTCACAAGTCATGGATATGTGATATCAAGTTGACACATGGGTATACATTAGAGAATGTGTACTGAATGATCCGCCATGAGAAAGTCTCATAGATTGTCATATGAGTGTCATAGACTTTCTCATGTGACTATTAGTATGAATAGTCCTTAGACCTGAAGTCACTACGGTTCCCTACATAAGGAGTTATGTACTTTGGTATCGTCAAACGTCACCCGTAACAGGGTGGACTATAAAGGCGATCACTGGGTATGTAATGAATTATGCGGAGGGATGTGAGTGATGTAGATGTGATCTATCCCTCCCATATGACGAGAGTGATATCTGTGGGCCCCTTGATCGAGTAGGACTGCTGAAACGCATGATCATGCTCAAATGAGTCAATATGAGATATTGAGCTCATTTGTTTGAGTAAGTCTACTCGGGGATCAAGAAACACAAGATTGATTGAGGATGACACGGTCTATGCCTCATTGGTCAATCTAGATATCAAGGATAGAAGGGCAAGGTCATACATTATCATAGTCACGGAGGTTTAGTCGAATCTCGACTTTTCTTGTTACTTGGGTAGCAATGATGCATTGCTAGATGTCGCTCATTGTTTATGTGTCTAAAGTGTTTAGGCTCATTGCCAACGTCACGGGAACCTATTGGGTCACACACAAAGGGCACAATGCTTCGGGAAAGTTGATCGGCAGATTTGAGCCCGAGTTGGGAACTCGGGAGTCCTGAGCCCGAGTTGGGAACTTGGGAGGTCAGTTCGGGGGACTCGAGTTGGGAACTCGAGAGAGGCCGAGTCGGAGCTCGGCGGGCCGAGTCGGAGCTCAACGGACTGGATCGGCACTCGGCAGACTGGGTCGGAGCTCGACAGACTGGGTCGGGAGCTCGCCACTCGGGAGACTTGGTCGGGAGACCGAGTCGGAAGCCTGAGAGGCCCGGTCGGAGTTGCATGAAGGAAAGAGAAAAGTCTCTCTTCATTGGATGAAAAGATTCTTTTCTTGCATGGGAAATGATAAATAGCCACATTAAAAGATGTGCTCTTTATTGGGAAGCCAAAGAGACACAAACCTCTTCATATTCATGAGATGATTATAAAAGAGGGCCTTGTGACTTTGGATGAGGGATTCTTCTTGCCTTAACTTTTCCCCTTCCATTCCTCTCTTCTTCCTCTCCTACACTCTTGGCCGAAACCTTACTGTAAGGTTCTTGGTGTTTTCGAGCTACCTCAAGTTACTAGCACAACTAAGGTAGTTCTCCCGAAGTTGAGAGATTGTGTCCGTGTGGATACGAATAGAGGCACGGACGTTTGAACGTGCAAGAGATCCGGCGCATCTTGGACGAGCGGGATAACCGAAGGGCACGCTTCAAAGGTATAAACAGTAGATAAATCTATTAGATAGATAGCTTTGTACGAGTTTTCTTTCGCATGGAACGCTCGTGGGTTCTTGTTTCCGCTGCGTTTTTATTGTTTTGTGCCGCGAGAACCCAACAGTGGTGACCTAGCGCTTGTGGAGAAGACATAAGCAGCGTGGTGGAGAAGTGCAAGAGAGACTTTGGCTGGTTGAGCTTGCTATGACTTCTTGCTGCGTGCTTGTGTTCTCTACTGTTCCATCGTTCTTGAGCAAGCAACTGAAATCTTTGAAGCAACCATCTTTTACTTGAGCGCTTGGAGGAAGAAACAAGAGGCTTGGTGAGTCCATCAGCGAGAAGACACGAAGAAGGGAGTTCTTGCGTGAGATCGTCGCTGGGTGGAGCTCGGGAGAAGTTCTGCTTGTGTTCTTGTCTGTCCTAAGTGCTAAGTAAGATCTTTCTTGTGTTTCATTGTGCTTAAAACTCTATCTTGGTTGAAACGCTGTGGAGAGGTTACTCCACCGAGAAGGAGGTTGCTTACTATCCGGATTTTTCGGGGCTTGATCTGCCGACGATCAAAGGATCGCCCACCTTGCAGGCACGCCAAGGAGTAGGCGCAAGTTATCCCCGAACCTTGTAAATCCTCTTGTTAGTGTTCTTGTTCTTGTGATTAACTTAGGGTTTAGTTTACTGCATACTCTGTTTTATTGCTTCCGCTGTGCTATTAAACTTTTGAGTCGCAGAAATTTCAAAAGCGCTAAAACTTCTAGTGTCTGGCTATATTCACCCCCCATCTCTAGCCATCCAAGTTCCAACACACCGGACCCGAAGCCATCAAGTTGAGTCATATGTGTATCCTGTAGAACTTGCACACTTAAATACATATATCAAACACAAGAGTAAACTTAACTTAAACCCTTTGCCCAAACATCAAAACACATGGTCCCACGGACCATAGATTGCCTCAACAATCTCCCCCTTATTGATGTTTGACAATACGTTTAAATTAGGGAAAACATAAAGCAAATAAATGTTGGTGCAAGTGGTAGACTAGGCACACCTAGTGGGACTAGGTGAAGTCCAGGTGGATCGGGGAGATCAGATGCTGGCATGGGAAAAGACCTAGTGGGACTAGGTGAAGTCCAGGTGGATCGGGGAGATCGCACGCTAGCAAGGTGGAAGTCTACCGAGAGACTAGACCTAATTCGAGGGTTTGGCAAACCTGGTTGGGAATCATGTTAAGTCCTAGTTGGAAACTAGGTAGGAGAAATCTAGGCTGGTCAAAGGGTTAATCGGACACTTGGTAGAGAAGTCCTAATAAGTCACAGTTGACTAAGGTTAGGCAAGGGAACCTGAGACTTGTGCACACAAGTTAGGGTTGGGCTCAATCGATTGGGGTTGGTTTCTCGCGAACAGAAGCCTTCTTAATTGATTAGATGATCGATTAAGGAAGGAATGAATCGATTGGGTAATCGATTGGGAGAAATGAGTTGTGAAAATAGAAGCTGGCTGAATCGATTCAGCCTCACCTTAATCAATTTGGTAATCGATCAAGGTGTTTTATAATCATTGGGCAATCGATTACAACAGATTTACACGAGAGCACAGAAAGGTGCTGAATCGATTCAGCAATCGATTAAGGTTGTTCTTAATCGATTGGCTAATCGATTAAGCTTCAAAAAATAGTCGTTGAATGACTAAGTCTGACGTGATAATCGATCGGGCAATCGATTAGGGAACCCTAGGCATCGGGTATATAGGGTTTTCATGCAGGTTTGAAACAGCATTGCTCGCGCAACTTCCTCCTCCTTCATCACGATTTCAAGTGAGGCCTTGGAGCTTAGTACTGGTGCATTTCCAAGGATCAAGAGGCGATTCCAAGCTTGAAGATAGTAAGAAAAGCAAAGAGAAGTAAGTTGTATAAATCTTGTAAGATTTCTTTTGTATTTGTTTGGATTCTTGTTGTATCTTCTTGAAAGCTTGTAAGAGGTTTCTCGATTTCAAGAAGGAGATCTTTCATAGTGTATGAGAGAGTGAGGAGAGTGGACCCTTAGATTAGTCACCTCAAGGAGGTGGATACCAAGTAAAATCTAGGTGTTAGCATTGCTCAAGTCTTCCGCCGCAATAAATCTACAACGAACAAAGATCGGAACTAATCACCCCCCTCTAGCTCTCCTACCGGTCCTAACAAGTAGTATCAGAGTGAGGTTGCTCTTCTTTGGACTCATCGCCAAGAGAGCAAGAGCTAGAAGAAGAAGAAGTTTGAAGAAACCCTAATTTCAAGAAGCCATCATCAGGAGAGTTAAATTCAAAAATGGAGTTTGGCTACGACACTCGAGCACCTCCACTATTCGACAAAGCAAATTTCGATCTTTGGAAGTCAAAGATTAAAAATTTCTTCATCATGGAGATAGAGCAATGGTTTACTCTAATGGAGAGTTTTGAAGCTCCAATAAGCACCAAAGGAAAGCTCCTCAAGAAAAGTAAATGGAATGAGGAGCAAATCAAGAGATGTAAGGTCAATGACAAAGTGACCAAGTTATTGGTCAATCTATTGCCAAGCACCATCTTGGACAAAATTGGAGAATTTCAAGATGCCAAAGAGCTTCGGAGCAAATTGGCAAAGCTTCGGAGCAAATTGGCAAAGCTTCATGAAGATCCCTCCACTATACCAAATCAAGATAAATCCAAAGAGGGAGATTCATCGGAGGAAGAAGATTCGGAAGTTGAGAGATGCTCAACATCCGAAAATGAAGTTCAAGAAGCCTCCACTTCAAGGATTGGTGGGGAGCAAAATTTTCCATTGACATCGGATAAAAAAAAAAGCTTCAACATCATCATCTGAGGTCAATAAAGAAGAAGAAGAATCGAGTGCCATCTCTACACCTATGAAGGTATAACTATTTCAATTTGTAAAAATAAAGATCACATTATTTGTTTTAAGTGTAGGCAAAAAGGATACTATAAGAGTAAGTGTCTTAATTTGGTCAAGAAGAGGGTGCAAGTGACACCCAAGACCAAGGAGAAGCCAAAGGAGGTCGGCCTCGTAGTAAAGAAGGATAAGAAGCACATTGTGTGCTTCTCATGCAAACAAAAAGGGCATTATCGGAATCAATGCCCAAAGAGGAAGGATCTGACTAAGGCAAAAAGGAGGAGCTCAAATCAATGGGGAGCCTCCAAGAATAAAACTAAGGTACCATTAGGTAATGATACTTATTTTCATCATGATAATATGCATGCTAAAAATAATTATTATCATTTTAATGTTATTTATCATGAAAATAGGAGGTATGAAAAACCTAAGAAAAATTACAGAGTCTTCCATGCTAGGACTACCACATCTAAGGATAGGGAACAAATTAGAACTTTCCATGGTAGACCTACCCAACACAAGGCCAAGAAGAATAATCACTAAGGTTATATTAGAAAACCAAGCCTTGATGAGATAATGATAGAAAATCAACTTTTGAGGTCAAAACTTGATAAATTAGAAAAATCTCTTAAGAAAATAGAAAATCTATTTAAGGGATCAAAAATTCAAAACCTAGATTTAGAAAATCAAGGCCCCTTTAGGAACAAGAAAGGTTTGGGGTACAAACCTAAAACCAAGAATGATGGTCTATTTTATCATGGAGTTCCATATAGGTATGAAACTCAATCTAGGTCTAGGGGTCAAGTGGAGACCACAAGGGAAGTCATCCCTAGAGTTGACCAAGACAAGACCAACATGACTAAGGTTTCGGAGAAGCCTAGAAAAGTCATTAGGAAGGTATCATGGGAAGTTATCCCTAATGAATACCTAGAATACCCAAGGAGCACCAATAGGTTTTGGGTTCCTAAAAGTGTGTTCGCCACACCCTAGATAGGCCTAGGGAGTGTCAACTCAAATTGGACGGGTAGTTAACCCAACCTTGATGAAGTTGGCACTTTGGAGCATTTTCAAGGAGTTACTGTTGGTGCAGTATGCACCCAAGTCAAACCTGTGTTTTGATATTGACAAAAGGGTTCAAAAGTTAAGGGTTAGTCGTTGTCTAACAAAGTTTCTTGAGTGTACAGGAAAAGCCCTAGCGAAGGAATGCTAGGCACTGGCGAAGGACTGCCAGACAGGAAAAGCCCTAGCAAAGGGCTGCTAGGCTCTGGCGAAGGACTGCCAGAATGGACAAGCCCTAGCGAAGGAATGCTAGGCACTGGCGAAAGGCTGCCAGAAGAAAAGACCTAGCGAAGGGCTGCTAGGCACCAAGCGAAGGGAAGCTTGGCAACTCAAGACCTGGCGAAGGACTGCCGGGCAAAAGTCCAACTGGAGGATCTGGTTGGCATCAGGTAAATTCTCCTGAGAGGAGTAGGTGAGGACGCGTTCCCCTAGAGGGAACATTAGGCGTCGGTTCGACCTAGGGCTCCATTTTGGAGAGCCAAAGTCAGAACCAAGACAGCCAAGGCTGTGTAAAATTAACTTATTAATTGCTGTTTTGGACTAACCCTGGATGCAGGACCGAAGGACTGTGTTTCTGCAGCTCAGAGAGCCTCAAAGGAGTGAGGCAGTAGCTGAGCAGGGCACCCCGGATGTTTCGGGCGCCCCAGAGTCAACCCAAAGTCAGCAGAGCAAGTAAACGCCCCGACAGCAGCACATTTGGGGGCGCCCCGGATGTTTCGGGCGCCCCGCGCGCATCGGGCGCCCCGCGTGTCGCGGGCGCCCACTGTGCCACGCCACTGGCAGCTGCAGCAGCTCACCCTCGCGAAGAAGATGAAGCCTTGACCGGTCAACCCGGGCGCCCTGCGCGCGTCGGGCGCCCCAGTCAAATGTGATCCCGAAGAAGCAGAGATCAGCCTTGACCAGAGGGCTCGCCGGATCGAAAGCCACGTGGGGGGGGGGGGGGGGGCGCCCCGAGCATCCCGGGCGCCCCCAGCCCTATAAAAGGGACCCTCGACCCTCTTCTTCAACAATCAAGTTTTTTGACGCTTCTACGCTCTTCTGCTTTCGCGACACGCTCCAGAAATCTTCCAACTCAAGCTGACGACGTCCCGCTGCTCCAAAACTTCGATCTACACCGGACGTCGGTAACGAAGAGCTCTGTATTTAATGTTTACTATTCTGCCTTCTTGTAAAATCTATTTGTAAACTTTGCGAACTTATAGAATTGCCCGCAGAAAATGGTCAACGACCGTGGGCCTTGGAGTAGGAGTCGACCCAGGCTCCGAACCAAGTAAACCGACTGTGTTTGCATTGTTCTGTTTTTCTTTTATTTCCGCTGCGCACCCGCTCTTGTTAAATCCAAACGAATTGCGACATTCACCCCCCCCTCTCTCGCAACTCTCGATCCAACAAGTGGTATCAGAGCGGGGAAGTCAAACTTGGTGCAACCACCAGTTTGAAACTTTTTTTCGGATTTCTTTTTCTCTTTTTAAAAAATTTTCGTTCGAGTTTTTTTGGGTTGTTGCAACAACACTTGAAATTTGTATTTAATTATTTCTTCCCGCACTACTAATCCAAGACCAAGTCTTGGAATATTTTTTGTTGTTCTTTTTAATTCTAGTAACAAATGTCTATCCAAGAAGGATTTAGCACCGCCAGACCTCCACTGTTCAGTGGAGAAGACTTTCCCTACTGAAAAAGTCGAATGGAGGTCCATCTGAAAACTCAGGTGGATATGTGGATAATCATCCAGTCTGGACTGATGATTCCCACAAATGCTGAAGGTGTACCACAAAACTACTCAGAATGGGACACTTCCCTCAAACGTAAAATTGAAGCCGACGCCAAAGCAACCCAGACTCTCCAATGCGGACTAACAAAAGAAGAGCTGAACCGCGTTGGACCCTTCAAAAGCGCAAAGGAGCTATGGGCTAAACTGATCGAGCTCCACGAAGGAACTTCAGATACGAGGATCAGCAAACGAGACCTGCTACTGAACAAGCTTTTTACTATCAAAATGGCAGATAACGAGACAGCAGCCCAGCTCCACGCCAGAATCCAGGAGCTGATGAACGGTCTTCACGTAATAGGTCACCAGGTTCAAAATCGTGATCTTATAAGGTATGCCCTAAACGTGTTCCCTAGGACCACCTTGTGGGCATCTATGGTAGATGCATACAAGGTCTCTAGGGATCTTTCAAAAATTAAGCTAGATGAGTTATTTTCTGAACTTGAGCTGCATGAACAGACTAACTCCAATTTGGTCGAGAAAAGTATAGCCTTCTTTGCAGGGAAAACAGGGAAGACGACCAAGAAGAAAACTCAAGTTGAACCTAAATCTACCTCAGATTCAGAAATAGAAGATAAAGAAGAAGATCAATCTGAACTGGTCCGGCTAGCTCGAAACTACTACAAAAAGTTGAAGAACCAAACCAACACACGAAGAACAAGCCGAAGAAAGGACGGACAAGATGAACCGGCAACTGACAAACAAAAGCCCAACGTAACCTGCTACGAATGCAAGAAGAAGGGCCACTACAAGACTGAATGTCCAAGTCTAAAGGAGTCCAAAAAGAACAGAAAGAAGAAGGCACTCCAAGCCACCTGGGACGAGTCTTCCTCAGAAGAAGAAGAAGAAGCACCTCAGTCCAATCTTCTAGCCCTGACCGCTTCAGATCAAATCGAGACTGACTCAGACTCGGAACGGGACGACGGCAAGCTGACATTCTCCGACGACGACGAAATAAAGGTAACGGGTTTTTCAAAATCGCACTTGAATTCTCTTATTTCCTATCTATCCCGAGATTTGGCGAAAGCCAAACTCCGAATCGAGTCTCTCCGACAGGAAGTAAAACTCCTGAAAAAGGGAGCTGATTCTGATTCCTTAACTGAGAAAATTCAGGAAGGAACCCCTGATCAAGTAAAAAAACTTGAATCAGAGAATTCCTCCCTGAAAACTCAAGTTAAGGACTTAAGAACAGCTTTAGAACGATTCACTTCTGGTTCCAAGAATCTTGACATGATTCTGGGAAAACAGAAGTCTGTTCTAAACCGATCTGGACTTGGTTATAGAACCAAATCTCGGCAAAGATCTTACTTTGCTGTACTGAACCAGTCAAGACCTAAGATTCAGGCATGGGTGCCAAAACTGTGCCTGACTAAACCAACTGGTTCAAATCAATTTTGGATTCCCAAGGACAAGATTCACATCTTGCCTAACCCATATAGAGGCTTTAGTCCAGGGGGAGCCAAAATCAAAACAATTTTTATAATTAGATAATTTTTTTTGATTGCTTGTTTATTTAATTTCTTGCAAATTGCCATGCTTAGATTTAAGGAATACTTAGATTTAAGGACGAAATTACTTGAAACTTGAAAACATAGTATTGGGTGGAGGTGAGATGATAGTACGTTAGGGAAGCCAATTTGGCGGAACTAGCCGAAGCTACCGATCCAAGACCCAAGCTAGTTAGACCAGAAAATGACCTAATTTAATTTGAAAATAAAATTTCATTAAAAGGCTTTGTCAAGGAAAGGGTGGATGATCCCATAAGGCTTCGGCCAAAGAAGGCCTAGTGCCTCGTCAAGACCTGGAAGCAAATTTCTGAAATTCAAATTCAAGTTAACTTTTGTCAAATTCAAATCTAACTCAAATTTCAAATAATTATAGATCCTAATCTATTTTTCAAAACTTCTACTTCTCAAACTTATTATCCTTTTGCAAAACACTTAATCTGTTTTCAAAATTTCTATTTTTTTAAAGTAAATAACTTTTCAAAATAAATGAAAATTCCCTTTCAAAATTAATTTTTACCTTCAAACCTGTCTCACAAAAACCTTAAGGTTAACGTGTTTGAAAACCCTAGATTCAGTGAGACAGGAAAATTAAGCTCAAATTAAACCACCTTGCTTGTGCCTTTATAATCATGGTTAAACTGTGGTCAACATAGTCAAACTATGATTAACATAATCAAACTATGATTAACATAGTCAAAAATGGTCAAACACAGTCAAACGGAGTCAAACAGTCAAAACTGGTCAAAGCAGTCAAAAGGCTGCTACTAAGGGCGACCGTAGCCTGTCGGGCGCCCCCGACAACACTGACAAGGTACCAGCTCCAGTCAAAGCAGCAATAGCTGCATTTGACCGATTTGACATGGGGGCCCGTGACCCGTCGGGCGCCCCTATACACTTCTGTCCCCTACGCTGATTAAAGCAGCCAAAAGGCTGCAATCAACTACTCTTTCCCGTGACCTATCGGGCGCCCGTGACCTATCGGGCGCCCCTATCGACAAACCTGTCGTCCACACCAGTCAAAGCAGCAAAAGCTGCAGTTGACCAGCCTTGGCCAGGGCGCCCGTGACCTGTCGGGCGCCCCCACAGACCGTTTCCCTGCCCGAGGCAAAACGACCTGTAGAGGGCGCCCGGAACCTCACGGGCGCCCCCCTCAAACCCCTATAAAAAGGACCCGAGACTCCCTCATTTCCCACACTTCAAACACACCACATCTCACACTCCTTCTTCCCCTTGCCTCATTCTTGTGGATCAAGTGAATCTAAGCCCTCCCTTGCCTCAACCATGCCTCCAAGGTATGAAATTTAGTTGTGCAATTAATTTTTCTTAAATTACATATTTTTTGCAAATTCCTTAAGTCTCTTCTTTATCCTTAATCGCTTATTTTTTCTACACTAAGAAAACGCCGAGCCGTTCAGTCGAACCCCGGTAACGAGCCCAGTCCCGACCCTAGGTTTCCTAACCTAGCACTGTGTAACAAATTCGCCCAAACCTACACTATCTTAGAGTCTTTGGATGCAAAGTCCATATTCTTAACACCAAAGACTATCTTGGAAAATTCCAATCCAAGTCAAACCCAGGTATCTTTTTAGGGTACTCTACAACAAGTAGAGCTTATAGAGTCTACAACAAAATAACTAAGAAAATTGAAGAAACAACCAACTTAATATTTGATGAAGAAACTAACCCAAAATCTGACAAGTCTGACTTAGCTTCACCAAATACTGATCAAGAAGATAACTCTGAAACCCTAAATGAACCCTTTAATGACTTAACAATTGAACCAACTACTGAATCAGTTGAACCAACCAATGAACCCAGAATTGAACCTATTGGACCAGCTGGACCTGAAGCTGAGCCAAGTACTAGAAAAACCAAGAAACCCAGACTCAGTCACCCAACTGACCAAATAGTAGGTGATCCAACCTTAGGAGTCAGAACTAGAGCTTCTTATAGAAATCTTAGTCAAATAGCCATGATTTCAAAGATTGAACCTAAGACTATTGAGGAAGCCCTACCTGATCCTGACTGGATCTTAGCCATGCAAGAAGAGTTAGCCCAATTTGAGAGAAACCAAGTCTGGGAGTTGTACCTAAAACCTAAGGGCAAATCCGTAATTGACACTAAGTGGGTATTTAGGAATAAGCTAAACGATCAAGGTGAGATAGTCCGAAATAAAGCTCGCTTAGTAGCTAAGGGATTCAGCCAAGTAGAAGGGTTGGATTATGATGAAACCTTCGCCCCTGTAGCTAGACTTGAGTCTATTAGGATGTTACTAGCCTTTGCATCCCATAAAGGATTCAAATTATACCAAATGGATGTAAAGTCAGCCTTCTTAAATGGGCTTATTAAGGAAGAAGTTTATGTAGGACAACCCCCAGGATTTGAGGATATAGAAAAACCCGATCATGTCTACAAACTTAGTAAAGCCCTTTATGGACTAAAACAAGCACCCAGGGCCTGGTATGAAAGATTATCAAATTACCTGATCTCTAAAGAATTCAAACAAGGTCAAATTGATCCAACCTTGTTTGTTAAAATTTTAGACAAGGATATATTTGTTGCCCAAGTTTACGTAGATGATATAATATTTGGATCAACTAATTCTAAATTTCTAAAAGAATTTGTAACAATTATGGAAAGTGAATTTGAAATGAGTTTAGTTGGGGAACTAAACTTTTTCCTAGGGTTACAAATCAAACAAACTAAAGATGGAAATTATGTACATCAATCTAAATACGCTAAAGAACTAATTAAGAAATTTAAAATGGATAACTCTAAAGTATAAGTACCCCAATGGCCACAAATGTAAAAATAGATAGTGACCCTGAGGGTAAACCAGTAGACCTAAAGCTTTACAGAAGTATGATAGGAAGTCTACTATACCTTACAGCCAGCAGACCTGATATACTTTTTTCAGTAGGAATGTGTGCTAGGTACCAAACATGTGCTAAGGAAACTCACTTAGCAGCCCTGAAAAGAGTTTTAAGATACATTAAGGGCACCCAAAATGTAGGGATTTGGTACCCTAGGACTTCATCCTTTAAGTTATCAGGATACTCTGATTCTGACTATGCTGGTTGTAAATTAGATAGAAAAAGTACAAGTGGAAGCTGTCAACTTTTAGGAAACAGCTTAGTGAGTTAGTGCAGTAGAAAGCAACACTGTGTTGCCTTATCAACAACTGAAGCTGAATATGTAGCCTTAGGAGAGTGTGTAGCTCAACTCCTATGGATGATGCATACTCTTAAGGACTTTCAACTAGACTACAATCAGACCCAAGTCAATATTGACAATATTAGCTCAATTAACTTAACCAAAAACCCAATACAACACTCTAGAACCAAACACATAGAAGTAAACATCACTTTGTAAGAGATCACGTAGCTAGGGGTGAAATAGTCCTTAAGCATGTAGACTCCAAGTCCAACCTAGCTGACATATTCACTAAACCCCTATCTGAATCTGAGTTTAGCTCACTAAGAAGGCAGTTAGGGTTATGCTTAGTAGAATAGAATCATTCGGTTTTTGACTTTTGATTTTATATTGATCTTGAAATGTCTTTTAAAAAAAAAATTTTGAAAAAGGTTCTTTTCAAAAAAATTTTTAGTTTTATTTCAAAAACTACCCCCTTCAAAACTAAGGCCTCTTTTCGAAATGGACTTAGCCTAGGCTCTAACCCTAGAACTGCATGCACCTATAGATCTAGAAGCCAGCATCTCACGAACACCTTAGGGTACTTTTGAATGATAACCTAGAAAGGGTTGAGATGCTTAGGTCTTTGCCTTAACTCAAGATGCTTTAAGTCAGTGCATCTGCAGTAGTTGGGGCACTAAATACAAACTGAACAGCAATCAAGTTAAGTGTCAAGTTTAGACAATCTAACTTGAACAACTCACTTAACTTGACTAACCCTAGCCAAAACTACTGTTTATAACAGTTAGTAAGTAGCTAATTGGGTTAGACAGGTCCCTAAAGAGTTAACCAGACCTAGGTCTTGTTTTGATTCAGTACAGCCAATGCTTTATTCAACTATTGCAAAATTTATTTTTTTCTGCATTTTTTTGATATATGTCAAAGGGGGAGAGTTGGAAAAGAAACAGAAAGTTGGAAAGAAACAGGGAACAAATTTTTAAAAAATTTTTTTTCATAATCTTCTTCAAAAGGGTTGAACTGAAAAATTGGTAAATCATTTCTAGCTTTAGTTCTAAACTCTGAACTATTTCGAAACTTAATGTTTTTTGCTTAATATTTTCTAAAGTCTGAAATTTTTTTTTCAAAAACTGAAAATTTT
>JAGFNQ010004366.1:57847-104621 GCA_024364735.1 Boesenbergia rotunda | reverse complement strand
GCGGGTCGTCGTTGGGGCTTGAGTCTTGAGCACGGAGCGTTTAGAGCAGAGCGCTTGAAAGAATGCGTAGAAGAAAGTTGTGTTTGAAGCCAAGGGGGTGAACCCCTTTATATAGTCGTCGCTGGGGCGCCTGTGTTGAAGGGGGCGCCTGACACGTGGCCCATCCTGTACGAAATTCAATCCGCAGACTTGGCCAGTGCTTATCCCTTCAACTGGGGTGCCTAAGCTGACTGGGCCACCTGTGTTAACACAGGCACCTCATATGCAGTTCTGGAGGCTTGCTTCGATGTGCCTGGAATTCACCTTGTCTGGGGCGCCTGTTTAAACACAGGTGCCTAGTCAAACAGGGCGTCTCACACCATTGAGGTGCTTGAGAACAGAAACCTTTCACCATTCGTTCCTGTAACCAGGGATAGTTGATGGGCCCGAACTGGGTATCACGAATGTGGGTCTCAAAATTTAGATGTGTGTAAAGCTGGAAACCCTTTTTTGCTATCAAAGATGAAAACGTAGTAAAGGGGCCACAGGTCATATTTTTCCTAGGGCTAGTTGAGAGTGCTTGATTCGAGCTCGAGTTTATGTGTCGTTTATGAATTTTGGGTTTCAAATAAATATTTGGGTTTGGTTTGCAATGAGAAATGAAAACACAATAAACAGAAGGAAACTTAACTAAATGAACTAATTAAATAAATGCAATTAATGAACTCAACTAATGGGAAAATTAATCAATTAAAGCACTTAACCAATTTTTGGAAAACGAATCTGATTTCAAATGCAAAACAAATGCTAAGCAATGAAGCAGCACAGGGCTAACATTTTCGGTTGAAACTAATGCAAAACTTTGGACCAAATTGCACAATTGAAGCTTGATAGTAATGCCAAAATGAAAATTGAATTCAGTAACAAGCTAGATTTGGAACAACCTGCTTTCAAGTTCGATAACACACTGAAAGTAACATTTAACTTGCTACCAAACACTGCCTAAACTGCACTTGATACAAAGTGCAGAATTCAGCAACTTGGCATGCAAAAGAGAACTGCTCAAAGACTGATTCAAGAACTGATGTGCTGAAAATTTGATACCAATTGCAGAAATTGCAAACTGACAAAGCCCGAATTGAAGCTGATCACTACAACTTGGAAATCAAAACTATCAATGAAGAAAGTGCAGGAATGAATCAAGAAAGCCAGACCAAAAACTGCTCAATTCAGACACAACCCGAAAGCAAAAGTGAATGTGCAGGAATGTAGAACTAAATGCAGAAATTCAGCAAACAAATTGGACACAAAACAAGCAAATGAGCTGAAATTGATGCACTATCCTAAAGATCAGCAAGGCTTAAGTAGAACTCACATTTAATTGACACAAAACTTAGAAGTAACGAGCTGAAATTGCAGAAATGAGCTGAAATTGCAGAAATGGGAATCAGATTACATAAATGAAGTTGATACCCAATAAACTGATGCGCAAAGCTAATATCGAGTGCTATTAAGATGGAACAAGCTGCAATGTAAACTCAGAAAGTAAAACTAAAGCTAGCTTAGTACAAAATGCAGAAACTCAAAAAGGAAATTGATACGCAGGACACAACTGATACGCAAAACAGAGAACAGAAATTCAGATTTGATACTAAGTTCAGAAATGAATCAATGCGGATTAAACTGGTCTAATTGCAATCATTCATTACACAAACAATTTAGCTAACTAGAATGCAGAATTGGAAAGCTACAAACTACAAGAAACGATCCAATACAATTGATACAGAATTCAGAAACTGTAAATGGCACGCCGAAATTGAAGTTACAGCTAAAAACAAAAATACAATAAGAAAACTAAGCCTCAATCACTCCCTTAGCCCCAGAACTCCTTGCCGTCACACAAGGGTGAGCCTCGAACCCCTAAGCTCAACAAATCAATGGAAAAACAGTCTCTGCGAATCAATCCAGCTCACACTCTGATCCAAGCTAAAAACCCATTCTATCTCCTTAATCTAGCCTTGTCCAAGTGCGCTGATGGTTTAGGGATGAACCGAGCATTCCAGAGAACCCCTCCAGATAACTCAGATGGATGACGGATGGAACAAAACCAAAATCAAGGCAATCGATGGCAGAACTGAGGAAACCCTCACTCGGCTTTGTTCTTGGCCAATTTGGAGCTGGAATCTTCACGGCAACAGCTTCCCAAGGATCTAAAATGTAATCTAATGAAGGAATTGAGGTGGTCGCGCCCCTTAGATGAAGAAATTGAAGAAGAACTCGAAGAACTGCTGAAAACGAAGACGTTGCGGCGAAGACGCGACGAGCTGCAATGGGGAGAAACTTTTGATTAAATACTTTGAAATGAACGGCCCAGATTGTTCAGGTCAAATCCAACGGTTGATCTTTATCCGATCTGAACCAAACTTTGATGATGTTGATCAGGGGTCAGGATCTGCCTCCCAGTGGCTCGGATCTTCCAGATTTGCAACGGATGGCCCAGATCAACCTAATCTTTGAATGGACAGTCTAGAGCCCTCTGAGCTCGATCCAACGGTTGAATGATCTCTGATTTAGATGAAAATCTCAGATCTTGACCTGAGTGCTTGATCAGCCTTAACCCTAGCTCGGATGGCCTCAGAGGTTCCCAGATGGCTCAGATCTAGCCTTTTTTTAATAGGACGGCCCAGGTTTGTCTGAAACTTGATCACTCGATCCGGGTCCACTTCCGACTCAAGTTTGACCCAACATTCCTTAGGTCCATAATCCTTCCATGCCTACAAAAATAGATCAAAAACTTAGTGGCAAAATAATTCAAATGATCGAGATTTACAATTAAGTCCAAAATAGCAGTAATTTCTAGAACCTAGAATAAATGCAAGATTAAGCAAGTAAAATATGGGTCAAACTTGGATTTTAACAACTAAAATGATCAACAAAATGATACCTATCAATAGTTCCAAAACACAAATAACATATAAATTGTTGGTGCTTGGATGACTATAGAGGGGGGGTGAATGTAGTCAGACACAAAACATAGCTTCTTTTGAAATCTTTTGCGATCAGGGTTAGCAGCAGCGGAAGAAATGCAGAAAGATAGAAACAAAAACACAAGCAAAGAAAGCAAACCACACAGACGCTAACACAGCGATGTACAAGGTTCGGGGATAACTTGCCCTTACTCCTTGGCGTGCTTGTGAGGTGGGCGATCCCTTGATCGTCGACAGATCAAGCCCTGGTGAACCCAGATATAACAGTGCCTCCTTCTCGGTGGAGAAACCTCCCCACAACAAGTCTCCAGATGATACAAGTTGAGCTCACGAGACCATAGAAGAAAAACGCTCACAAGAATGTAGCAGGAACCCTTAAGCACGAAGCAACAGAGAGCACACCAACAACCCAGCCAAAACCCTCAAGTTTTCTGTCTGTTCGTTCTTATTGCTCCTCTGCTTCCAGCTTCGTCTTAAACTCCTGCTCCCATCACCAGGCTCTCCATCAGCATCCACTGAGCCACAGCCTGACCCCTTGACTCCCTGAGCACTCAGTCCACTGAAGACCTCTCCAACTGAGCCTCCGTCAGTCGCCAGTCGCGCGCCAGAAGCCGTTGAGACCTGAAACCAATAAACAGACAAACTTGCACCAAGGAAAGTCCCCAGTTGACTCTCCTCCATTGTTTGAATCCTCCTTGTATTACCTGCACACTCATCAGAAGCTTAGCAAAGTGTATCACAAAGAAATCTCATCACCACTCTGTCTTTAATGCGTAAGCAGAATCTCTCTCATACGTGGCATTCGTGATGATGTAGGATCACCCCTGGGGTCACATCATCCAATCAATCGGATTCACACCTCTTTCGATTGGACTTAAGAGGGTCTTGTGATGAGGTAAGCTAGGATGAGGCCAAGTGGCCATGAAAAAGGCGAGATGAGTTAAAAGCATGGCTTGTGTGGCTTATGGAAAAACTCCCTACTCAGACAAAAACTCTCCCAAGCGGGGCTTCTTCCGAGTATGATCTCTCCTTGACCCCAATTCGCCCAAAGGAGTACTTTCCTTAGGGACTTCGCTTGAGCGAGTGAATCTTCCCAATCAGGTAACCTTCTCTCTCCCCTCCCCACAGCAAGTGGTTCTTGTCCTAGGCGGAATCAAATTCGTTACGTCATCAAAGGTAATACATATCATAATGAGTGTCGTGATAGTAAAGAAGATTTTAATGATTGAAATGTACGCTAATAATTACCTTTAATGACTATCATAATGGTAGATTTAATGATGCGTTAATTATTAATGTCCGGAAAGAGAAACAATTAGGACGAGGAGAATAAGGGGAGGAAGCAATATCATGAGTAAGACAGGTTTGAAAAAAATAGAAGGTCTCTCTCTCTCTCTCTCTCTCTCTCTCTCTCTCTCTCTCTCTTTTGATTTACTTTAAGTCCATTCCGTATTTTTGACTTGAATGTTGGATTGGCAATCGCCGAGTCCCTCCAGGTGTCATTCTAATACTCTGTTCCAAGACCTTTTGTAATCTTTTCAAGCAGTCGTGTCCAAGTTAATGACTAATCCACCATCACTAGTGTACTGTCTACTTGCACTTCGGTTTCCTGAAGACCAGCGAAAAAAATAATTTTGTTTGTGGTTGAGTCTCCTGATTTTGAAGGCAAAGGTTCAAAGTTAAATTTAATTGTGATATAACAAGCGTGATCAAGTGTGCATGTAGCTCAACTAGGAAAGTCCTAGTAGGTCAAACCGATTGGATACTAGGTAAGTGAAAGCCCTAGTAAGTCAACTGGATTGGATATTGGGCAAAAAAAGTCTTAGCAAAATCAATAACACCAGGCAGCTAATTCTAGATAGGTCATCTTAGGCAACGCCTGACTAAGAGGTTCACTCGAATTCTGAAGTCGAGATTGAATAGTTAGGTAATTGTCAAACTCAATGTCATGCTTTAAATTTCGTATTACTGTGCTAACTTGGTTTTACAAAATTGGTAGACCAATTGGCATGATCGGCAGACCGAACAGGATCGATAGACTAAAGGCTGGTTTGGTCGACCAAATGCTGACGTGTTAATGGAGTCATCCAATGTGCAAATGTAACATTCGACATGAAATGGATGAGTCTCATATTGCTGACGTGACAATATGGGATCTTGCTTAGATAACACGAGGATAGACTTTGACAAGCTGACGTGGCAGAGGATCAACTTCGAGATGCTAATGTGGTTGATGGAGGTTGGACGGAGGCCGGATTGGTAGACTGATCAACTAGATCTGGTTTCCAAGGTGATCGGTATATTAATTAGGAGGATAGGTAGACTGATTCGGGTCTATAAAAGAAGGCCTCGACCCAAGGCTTCTTCACTAATTGCTCAAGTGTCTCTACTCTCACTTGCTCAGGAATGTCGACACTACGTGAATTGCTGCTCCAACAATCGTGCTCGACTTCAATCTTTTGTTTTATCGCCTTTTTATGATTTATCTTGTAAACAATGGTAAATGTGTTACTGCTCCTCAACTTTTGTGAAAAGATGAAGTCTCTTTCTTTTTTGAGAAAGAGATAAATAGTGGATTGTCTATCGAGTGATAAAAAATTACGAGTCTAAAACTAGTAGCCACAAGGTATGACCTAATAAAAAATAAATTGTTCTTTATTTTTGTTTTATTTTGCCGCTGACTATATTTGAAAAGACAAAATGAGTTTTAAGAACTAGCAATGAGCGCTATTTATCCTCCTCTCTAGTACTTCCTCCGATCCCTTAAAGTCCATTGTTGGAAAATTTTTAATCAGCTAGTAGCCATGTGAAAAGTAGTTGGGAGTCATTCTATGTGACACATAGTCAAATCACAAAGAAATAATCTACTAATGACGATAAACTAGTTGACTATTAGGCGATGAACAATTTTAAGATAGGATTTTAAGATTACAAAAGGGGAGCTTCAAAATATTTTGAAAGTTGACATATTAGAGTTCATCAAACACTAATAGAATTTTTAAATTTTTTTTTTCATTTCCTTTTATCGTAGATCATATGAGAAGAAGTAGAAGTTGAATCATAAGAGATGAAATAGGAGTTTAGGATTTGTTGATCTACATTATATCTATTGTGTATGTGTGATTCTTTGCATACTTATTTTTTATGATCTTATTGTCAAGCTGAAAGTATATAGCAATATGTATTTAGCACTATTCAACCGTCTTTAGTTAATCATTACTTTTCGTGGATTTTAAGTAGTATTGTAAATTATTATAAGTTTATTTATTTAGTTTTTTAAGGAAAGGATATTTTGCAGTATAAACGGACCTTTAATCGGGCCGAATTTTAATTCTTGCGGCCCACAAGTAGACTAAATCTTTTTGGTTATCATCCGGCTTGTGACCCAAGCAACAACCCATCCTTTTATGGTTTGCCTTCTTCCCCAATCTGGCGAGCGTACTCTGTTTAGGGTTTCGATCGCACCCGCCTAGTTCTCCCTCGCCATGGCCAACCCCAGCTCCTCCTCTGCCCCCGCGGACGTTCCCAAGCCTGCCGTCAAGGATAACAAAAAAAAGAAGGACGAGAAAAAAGAAGAAGATCTGGTGATCCCAACTACTTTATCCTACTTATCACTTTATCATTCGGTCTTCTGGACATTTGTCAATGTTATTTGTGCAGTCGGATGAGGATTTGGCGTTAAAGCAGCAGCTCGAACTCTATGTTGAGAGGGTCCAGGACGTAGATCCGGGTGTGCAGAAACTTGCCCTCGAGAGCATGAGGTTTGCCACGGGTTGCTGGAAATAATTTTATCTGTGTAAATTTGCTTAAAAATTTCTTTTTTTAATAGGCAGGAGATTAGAACGGCGACAAGCTCCATGACGTCTGTTCCTAAGCCTCTGAAATTCTTACGTCCGCATTATGGTACTTTAAAAACATATTTTGAGACAATGCCAGAGTCTGATTTAAAGGTGAAGTTTGTCACTTGCGATACTTCACATTCCAGATTATTAGAAGATCTTTTGTTGGGAAATAACTCGACTTTAAGTAGCACAGTGATGTGAAACTTAACGTTTACCATGGACGGTAATTGTGACTAAAAATAGTACTGCAGTCAGATAATTGAGTTATTGATCTGTGCTAATTACTTTTGATTTTTGACTTAAACACGCATTGAAAAATACTCCCATGAGTAGGATTTAATGTATATTGAAGAATGATGCAGAAAGTGTTCTTTGACTATAGCTTCTAACACACATTGAATTGATGTGATCCAAACAAAAAAACAAAAAAAGAAATGGATTGATGCAAACATTGTGTATAGAGAACAACAAATTCATTAAATTGGAGAACGCTATAGGAACTATAACTGTGTATGCCACTTGGATTGAATAATGGAAGATGGTTATATGTTTTTTTTTAAAAATTTTCTAATGGTGGAGGAAAGATTCAAAACTGAGAAAACTTTACTGATTGCATTCTGACCTGTTTTATTGTGAATGGAAACTTTTTATTGATGCAGAAATTGCCTTCGCCTGATTATGTATCTAGTGCATGTAGATGTTTTGAGATGATGCTGTAGTGGTAGTAGGCTTTGAAGGACAACCTTTGTTCGCCACAAGTCTAATATATTTTTCTTATCTTCACTGAACTTGTAATTTGTATGGATTACACACTTAATGTTTTCGATCATAGTTTAACTGCAGTAACTTATCAGTGATATGAACTGCAGAAATATTTGGCGGATATACTTTCTGTCTTGGCATTGACAATGTCTGCTGAAGGAGAGAGGGTATGTGATATTTTATTTTCAGTTACATTGATTTTCTTCACCCACAGGTCCGGATTTCTAGTTTTCCAGAACTCTTTTGCTTCTTGTGTTATGTGAATTTTCTGCAAATAATTTGTTTTCATTCATGTCTAGTGTGGTGTGGATGTTTTCATCATAGTTGGTCAGATATGAAGTTTGGAAAGCATAGTATTTATACTTGGATATAGCCTAGTGCTTGTCGTAGATATAAATATGCTATCTTTATTTGTCAATTGAGCATTGACCCTGTTGTTTATTACATATTTGGGTATCTATTATGTGATGCTCAAGGTAATATGAAAATTTTCCATTTGTATTTTCTGTAGGAGAGCCTCAAGTACAGACTATTAGGTTCTGAAGGGGATATTGGTTCATGGGGACATGAATATGTGAGGTAAAAAATGTTTTTTTTCCTAATCCTGAAACTACATTCTGATGATCTAATTTAAAGTTGAATTGTGCTTATAATTTTCAATTTCTTGTATCAGATCTTAAGTTAATGCTTTTGGTTTATTGCTCCATCGTGAATATGGTTGGTCCATTATCTAACATGCTAAACTTATTAAATGTCTAGATTTTTCCCTAATTCAAGTCTGAATGATAAATTCTGGAAGGCTATAGACCAGCTGCTAAAACTATGTGAGCAAAGCTGTAGACTGTTCAGATAATCTATGACCATGGTTTATATGTGACTAGATGGGACTATGACTTAATTTGATGGCGACAATATTGCATCTATCAACTTAATGTTGTTTGTAAAGTGCTAGGTTTGTATGAATATCGAATGCAAGGATTTGGCAAAGTTGGCCCATATCTACTTGGATGGTTTAAGGGGAGCCCTGGCACAATGGTAAAGTTGCTGCCAGTGTGACTTAGAAGTCATGGGTTCGAGTCTTAGAAACAACCTCTTGCAAACCAGGGTAAGCCTGCATACAATTTTAGATTCTTCCCCGATTCGGCTTCGTGCACCGGATTGTCCTTTATATATATATATGGATGGGTCTAGTTGGATGAATACTAGTAATGAATGATCCAAATTCAGAGAAATCAACTTCTAAAAAAAAAGAAAAAAGAGAAGTTTAAAAAAAGACTAAAATTCAAAAAGAATAGCCAGAAATTAGTTAGTTACATGCGGAAATTGATAGAGTTTGGAATGTAGTCAAATTGTGAGGAAAAATGGATAAAGTTGAGGTAAAATTTTATCCCCTGGGATGGCTTTGAAAAATTCCAGTGATCTAGCTTTCCTTTAATCCCAACTTGGTTATTAGAGAGTTTGCAGGGGAAGGAGAGAGGCTTTGCTGCTCTCTAAAATTGCTTAGCCTTGATTCACCATAAGGTCAAGGGTCACTCATTGAACCTCGCCTTTATTTGTTAGACTCAATTCCTTGCTTATCTTTCTCTCACCCACTTTTGTTCAAGTGTTGTTATTATAGATTGAGAGGTTATTATGGACTGTGAGAAAATGCAATAATTTTCCTTGATCAACAACGATGTAGAATTATCCTTCTAAAAACTATTGAATGTAGTTTAGAGAGCTGACTAACCCTATATTATTGAATATTAAGTAATAACACTTTTATTGAAAATGTATCAACGATCTACTTCTATCAAGTAATCTATACAAAAACATGATTTTATTATTGATTATTATATGTTTATATCATGTATTGATTTGTATATTAGTAAATACGATATTATGTTTATGAGGCACACTAATAATTGGATATGTAATGACATATACCAGACATTCTTTTAAAGATTTTAGAACATCTATTGTAGTCTCATATACAAAATAATTTTTTATATCTTTTTATATTTTTTATTTCCCTGTTAATTTTGATCCAATTGATCCTTGTGCCTTATTTGATTTAACTTGCACTTAAATTCTTTGTTAATCTGATTCCATTCTTGATCCTAAAACTGAGTTTGACAACTATGATTCAATTGTTGTTTAATGAATAATATCAATTTGACAATCTCATTCTGTAAACCTAATGTTGGTGAGAGTGTGAATCCTTATTGGAATTTAAATACAGGTGTAAAGAAACCAATTGCTGTGTAGCTGTATTTTTATTAATTGTTTGGTGCTATTGATTTTCCTTGTCTATATTAAAATGCTATGCCATCTGGCAGAAATCTAGCTGGTGAAATTGCTCAAGAGTTTGCAAAGCGTCAGGTTAGGCTCTATCTCTTAATCACTTTTTTGCAGTTAGGGCATATTTTGTTATATGATTTAATTGGTGATTTATATTCACCATGTTTTGAGGACTCTGAAATGGAACTTAGTGGTTCTTTTGTCTTTATTAAAAGAAAACAAGGGTGATGGTAATTCATGATAAGATACTAGTATGATGCACTTATTTGTTGTCCTTGCCTAGAATTTTATTCCTATCTTATTACTCCAGGATTATGCAGTCTTTGTATGAAGCGTTTAAAGTATTGTTTTGTGTTAGTTTCAATCTCAATCAGAATGGTACAACTTTGCTACCATTGCCTGCTAACACTAGGAACTCTTCAACATCTTTCAAATCATTTTTAAATATTATCTCATTGAAATTGCAAAGGTAATTAAATTAAAATTTTATCAACATTAGCTAATGGTTAAGCATTCTACGTTAAATTGATGCATTAGTTCTTGGAGCATCTTATCTAGATTAATCTCATGACTTTCTAGGACCTATATTAAATAATTGGAATTGAATTTTTTTTCCATGTCAAAATATTTCTTATTTAACTATTGGGTGTTGAGCTTACAGTAACATTGAAATTGGAATTGCTAGTGCAAGATATGAATATATCTCGATTTCTTTGATTCTAGTGTCACTTTTTGCTACTGTGGGTGCTTTAGTTGGTGTATCTCCTCTTTCCCTCTTCTTGTTTTAGTATTTCATCTCCTTTATTTGATTAAGTGACAGAGTCGAAGGGTTCATGGAATGAAAATCTTCCCGTATTAGTTAATTTTCAGTGATACCATCGTAGACAAGCTTACTATTGTAATTACATTTATATGTGGTACAATGACCTTTACCTATCCAAGGTATTAAATCAGAACAATACATTTTGGTTGAGCTGACCAATATTGGTCAACACTTGAAAGTAGGGTGCAAAGGCTAATTTTTTACTTCACCAAGAATATGTTATAGGCTCCTAGAGTTGTTTATTTAGTTTTGTAATTAGTGTAATATGAAAAATGGCACTGCAAGAAACATCTTAAACTCTTAAGGAGAGGACAACATTATTAAAATGATTGACGATGATTACAAGGGATCCTTACCCTTTGTAAAGTGTCAACATGATCGATTCTTTGTAAAATAACAACTTAGCTTATCCTTAAAAAACCTATAACAAATTTGTTCAGAAATTTAAACAACTTTAAAATTTAAAATAATTTTTAAATTAAATAAAATTATAAATACTTTAAAATTGAAAATTTTAAAGCAAATCCTAAATTTATTTACAATCTTAGATCATTCTCCGTGACTAAAGAGAATTCAATTATTCGACTTTAGGAGACAACTTTAGGTAAATTGTTAGCAATTTCTTTGGTTGTTTTCTATGGCATAATTGTATTATTTTGAGAAGTTCATTTATCATTATTTTTTTATTATCCTTTCTTCAGTAGTCTCACTGAGAGAACATGGGTGATCGTAGGATCACTAATGGCTTGGTTGATCTTGTCTGCAAGGAGGGTGAGTAAATGGTAGGGCGGGTGAGTAAATGGTGACAGATTAAGCCTCATACAAGTATCTTTTTTATAAAATGATAGTATAAGCAAAGAAGAGAAAATTTACAATGAGGCAGTCACAATAAAATCTTAGTCAATTTTGTACACCTTTACCTTCCAAACAACCTCCGATGCTTATATAGAAGAGGTTCCAATGCCTTTTTCTCCATCGTTAGTTAATTTGAGAAAAACAACTCTAGTTAACTACTCAAAAAAATTTTAGCTATGGAGTAGCCAATGGCTCTTTAGGCAATCAATTAGAATTTGCATTCAATTGACTGCTAAAGTATCTTATTGACCATAGTTATTTAAGGTGTGAGGCGCCCAAAAGCGCATACGTGCTATGGGGCTGAGGCGATAGGCACAAGGTGAGGTGCACACCTTACTAAAATAAGGCACTTTGGGTATACATTTATACCATTCAAACATATATAGGAAATTTATGCCAACATATTTCACTAACAAAATTATAAACCATAAACTATTAAACACTAATGTAAATAAAAAATTAACTAACATTCAAATATTAAAATAGTTTATCTTCATAATCAAAATCAAACATCAAATTTGAAGAGCCAAGAGAGAAATAAGTTTGCAAGGGAGGTTTATGCTCATTTTCTAGGAGAGAGGTAGAGTCATGCATGAAAAATATGTCATACATGCAACCTGATTAAAGGTTGATGTTCATTTTCTAGGGGAGAGGAAAAGTTACTCAAGAAAAATGTGTAATATGCATGCAACCTAATTAAAGGATGATGTTCATTCTCTGGGAGAGAGGAAAAGTCATGTTAGAAAAATGTGCCACATACATGCAACCTAATTAATTTAAAGGGTAATTAAGGTATGAGTTGGATTTTAATTTTGTTTTCACTTCAATAAGGCGAGGGAAATTGCTCCTTAAGCGCACCTTAACCTTTTAAAAGCGCCTGCTTAAGGGTGCTTTTGTCAAGTATTGTGCCTGGGTCACTACCCATGCGCAAATGGCACGCCTGGCTGCGCGCTTTTTACAACTATGTTATCGACTATATCCAAATGTACTTGCTTAGAGCTTAACATAAACATCTAGTTCTCTCACCCCTTGTGTTCAATCGACTAGGGTTGATTGAACACACTATTCAACTCAGGCTCACTTCTAATCAACTAAATCTGCTCAGAAATTTCACCTTGACCCTTGCAACTAAGGTTCATCAACTCACTAGGTAGTCTAGGAGATTAACTAGTCATTCACATCATACCCAAAAGCATAAGCCTCAAGATTACATCTTACTTGTAATCTTTCAGTTCACATTGCTTTTAGATTTTTAACCTTATTGATGCTTTACATTGCCTTCAAGTTCGTCTTGTGATAAATCCTCAATCCCTTGGGTGCATTAAGCCTTTCAAACTTGATTCAATATGCCATCATTCACTATTTATCTACAAAGTGCACCTCTTATTAGATTGCCCTAGAGTATGCCTTAGTAGGAATTTTCAATCCATTGGATGCTCTCATCATCCTTTATCGATCACCTATGAGTTCACCTTGTTACAGGTTATTAAACCATTAAATTAGCAATTATACTATTATCCTTATCCTAGTGTTTACCTCGTCAATAATTTTTAGTCCTGCAAAAGTCCTCTATCATCTTTCTTTGATCATCTTTGAGTCTACTTCGTTATCGATCTCTAAGCCATCAAGTACAAACCATCCAACTTGATTGTATTTATCCATCATAACTTAACTATATTTAGTTATGAGCGCGTTAATTGGTTTGAAATTTGGTACTGTGTTGGGTGAAATGGTCGAAATGTATCATTCTGGTAAATCATCGAGACTTAATACAACTTGGCATTAAGGTTTAAAATCTTGAGTTGTGTTGTAGTTTTAATCTTTGACTGGAAAGATACTATACCTGCATGATGCTTACACTCTGATGCATGGTGCTGGTGACAAATTGAAGGTTGAAGGAGGAAGAGATGAAATAACGGAAGGAGACAATGTCATGCTGAGTGGCATCGAGTTTCAGTAATTTACCGAAATGAGCATGGTACAAGATTTAAAATATACTTGACATAGCAACTCTAATCCATTATTGGCATCATGCATTGAAACATTGGTACGACACCGGAATAGTATTGTTCCGGTCCAAGACCGAAAACTCAGGATTTTGAACTTTGCCGCACACATCAGAAAAAAGATAAAGCTAATTTAAATTGTTTGTCAAATACATTAAGTCAAATAGCCTAGTTAAACCTGATCATTTGGAAACATTATTGCATCAATAATTCCTTCTAACAAGTCAAAAATATTGTTTCTGATCTCAAAGACAGTCTTCCTAATTTCTTTTAGCACTCTTTAATTTTAAAATTGAGTAAGTTTAAGAAAAAAGCCCATGTGTTTATTTTAAATTTTGTATATAACACCCTATGGGATTTTTGGGCTATTGAATACATAGGTGTACTTTACATTGTTGCCTCTCTCTCTCTCTCTCTCAATCCTTTTTGTATTGACATGTGTTTTTCTCATATTGAGTAAAAGTGTTAGTTTCATGGATAAAAATTTGTAAAGAAACTTAATATGTAAATGAGTATTAAACTCAACACATCATTTGTAGATGTTTTAATGTGATAATGAGTATTAAATTTAATTAATGTGGTAATGAGTATTAAATTTAAACTCAATAGATATGTATAGATGTTTTACTACAACAGCTATAAGCAATTTTATAGATTATATTCAAAGCATGCGAACTTTTTCTTAATTGCTTTGATTCATCAAAGGGCTTCCCAAAATGTCTAAGCAAAGGATAATCAAAGAAATTGACAAAGGGTTCTTTAGAAGGTCTGAGTGAAAGATCAAATAGAGAATTATCAAGGGTTTAGAAGCTTGAGTGAAGAATGTTTAGGGAGTTTTTGAGAAGGGTCAATTAAAGGATCGTCAAGGGGCTTTTTTAGGAAGTTAGAGTAAAAGATTATTTTGGAGCTCTTTATAGGCTCGAGTAAAAGGTCAAAAAAAACAAATGCAATTAAAGGTTCATCATGTCAAACCCTAGGGTTCTATTTCGTTCTCACCAAGAGGTACACCATTCAGTGATACCATAATAAAAGAGAACTAAAAGTTATATTAATAAGACAACCAAGAATTCAACTAATTTTATATATTTATTTAAACATCTTGATTACTAAGACAATAAAATCGTATAAACAGAAGTTCAAATGAGTAAAATGGGAATACATTAAAATAAAACTCAAACAAATAAATCTGGTTGACATCTCTGAGCAACTCTATATACAAGCCGAAACCAACTATAATATCAAGAGTGTTTGTGCCTGCAAAATTGAAGGTTAAAGAAAGAAAACAGTAAGCAAGACTGCTAAGGGGTAATTAGGAAAGATGTGTGTCAATTTAACTTTATTTAAGAGGTCAAGGAACTAAAGTAGATCACTATTGCATATAACAACTTTAGCTATTTCTTTAGGTTTTTTAGCTTATACATATATGGATATAGAAATATGAAGTATACTTGTAACGATTTACTTTTTTATTTTGAATGTTTATCAATATCTGTAGTGATAACTATCATTTTTAAGTTATTATTTTTTATCATCAATTAAGATAACATTTAATTATAGCATGTATAAATGACATTAATGGTATAAATATCAACATTTATAAATGCCACTAATGATGTAAGTATTAGCATGTATAAATGTCACCAATGAGAAGTTAGTAAATCAACTAAGCAGTGAATCACTGGAGTAAGCGTCCTTAGAGTGGAATATGTCATATGACGAATGGAGTCATGGACTAAAAGCCCCCTCATTGATGGAATGCAATAATAAAGTGTCATCGTACAAATAAATACTGATGGGACTCCTCACTACCACAACTCATGTGGCAGTCGGGTACTCTTGTTTAAGATTAGACTTAGAATTTCCACTTTTTAGTATTTCTTTCCTCTATTTAACACATCGTTATTATTTTACTATTAGTTCTCTTGATCTCAGCATCATATCAGTTAGTTTGCACAACCAATCTAAATTATTTTTTGTTATAAATCAATGTTAATTTAACTAAGTATCATCATAGTATATGTAAATGAAAGTTATACCATATGAAGCTAAATTATCAACATCTCGGACATCAAGTAGCATGGAAGGTTAAACAATCTAAAGGTAGCTATCAACTGAAGAGTAATTTAGAATAATTTATTTTAATTTTTAAATTCTTCTCATTGCAACTCTCATATGAATCCCACATGTGAATGTGAAATAACATCAATTATTTACCCTCCAATAATTTAATTATTTGACCATCCATTTGACTATTTTAAATATTATTTTAATCTCTTTTTTTCAAAAACAATTATATAAGCATATGTTATTTATTTATCTATTTATTCATGCATAAGAAAATGTATAATGAGTGAAGGATATAATTTACCCATCTCTACGAACAACAAAAAGCTCCGAGTGTATCAATGTGTTCCGCTTGAGCTCGTATCTGAGTACAATACAAAAATAACTTAGAACTCAAGATATATATCTAATAAGATTGTAACACAAGGCGGATCAAATCTTGATCTTGCTATCTTGATATAATTTCAATTTCTACATGACACCTATTACTAGTATCGAATAACGAATTTGTTTAACCAACCAACCTAAATAGAAGTCTGATAAAATAAAATAAATTATATACCATGTAACTTTCTTTTGTCTGATAGATCAACTGAGGCATTTTATTGATATGAAATGCTCGAGCCAATCTAACCTATACAATGAATCGTAATTAGTCCAAATTAATAAATTATTTCTTGATATTAACAGATACTCATTTACCAATCATTTTACCTTCAATTGGTCGTTTTACAAACAATAATCTCGTTAAATGAGGATACTGAAGGATTGAGATAACTGGAAGGAAGGAGTTGCCAGTTATTGTTGGCGGCATGGTAATTAAAATCTCGATTTAAATCTTAAAATCCTAAGATTTTCGATTTTGATGAAGATTTATCAGTTATTTTTTTTTTTATCTGATTTTTTTTCGCGTTTTACGTTTTACATTTTTTTTTTTTTTTTTGGTTCTCTGATACTTTAGTCGGTGCGTTTCCTATTGATTTTCTCATTTTTACTTTGGTTTTTTTTTTTATTTGATATTTTTTTATGATTTTTTTTATTGATTATGTGTTTTTTTTTTTAGCTTTTTTTTTTTTTTTTTTTTTATTTTTTTTTTTTTTATTTTTTTTTTTTACGATGATTTACGATTTTAGAATTATTTTAGTTTCGATTCAGTTAAATCCATTTTACTTGGTTGGCGGGAAAAGAGGAAATAGGGCTGTTGGCCTGTCGCTAAAAAAAAGCAAGAAGATAAGATCTGTTGCTGTTGACTGGAAGAAGGAAAATAAAAGGGAAAGAAAGAAGATGGAGAGCAGGGCATGTGGAAAGGAGGAGATGTGGCGTGCGACGGTTGTTGTGTACGAGTAAGAGAAACAGATAGAGGGAATAAAAGGTTTCCTTAAATATTCCCTAATTTGTTTTAAATCAATCAAACGGAATCAACCCATTCAAAAGTTGCCCGGCCATAATTTAGCCAAATCAACCATGGTTTAACATATGCGATCTTCATCTCTGTACCTACTCAATAAATTCAATCGACTTCAATTCAATGCCCAAATATCATGATTAACATTTCGATTTGTTTTTTTTGTCAATTTAAAATTTTTAACAAAATTTAAATTTGATATATGTTTTTCTTTATAAAAATCAATACTTAACACATCAATCTTGGAAGAGGGCTCATTAAATACAACAAGAATTCTACTAGCTATATAATAATTTTTCAATTTAGGTGGGATATTTGGGTATTGTTTCCAAAATTGCCACAACCTTTTTGTAACATACTTTCTTTTAACTCGGGCATCAAATGCTTTTCGTCGTAGAATAGTCTTCATTTTTTAAACTTTTCTTAAGGTTCTATTCAATCTTTTTGGCTGTCCTTTAAACTTGACATCGAGTACTTGTGATATGTAGGTGTAGAATAGTTTCATTCTCTAAACTTTTCCTACGTCTAACGATGTATTTAATCTTTTTGGCTGTATAATAGACATCCTCTATTGATGTAAATGAAAATAAATATAATTCTCTATGAATTTGTGGTCTAAGAAAT
Source organism: Boesenbergia rotunda (assembly GCA_024364735.1). NCBI lineage: Eukaryota > Viridiplantae > Streptophyta > Magnoliopsida > Zingiberales > Zingiberaceae > Boesenbergia > Boesenbergia rotunda. The sequence goes on along the minus strand of JAGFNQ010004366.1, from coordinate 86,994 downwards.
TTACTTGATCGAAGGATTACTTCTTTGCTAGTATATCAATGTGTGCATAAATTTTCAAATTGTGACTGGTATTTTTCTATTTTTAAGTATGATTTTTTTAGCCTTATAAACTTGTAGGACATTTCATTTAAAACTGGAAAATATATTTGTTTGGTGGTTTAGCTTGAACAATTCATCAAAAAATTTTTCGCAACTCTTATAAAAAAATATATATTTGGTAAATTGTGCTCATTCAACAAGGTTCATGTAAGGACTCAAGGGAGTCTTCTATTTCGATAAACTAATTAAACAATGATCAACATTCATTTTTCCAGAAAAACTGGGTTTCTCCCTAATATGTTGAGGCTTATATTGATTATCATTTGCAGGGAAATAACTTATAACTTATTTTTTCTCTAAACATATGATAATGTAACAATCAATGGGAGTTCCAACAATTTGTGGAGCTATAGGTATATGAAGGGATAATCAAAGTTATTTGAAGAATCAATCCTATTTCATATGATACCACTTGATGCAACATAAAAAATAAACAATTCAAACTCTCAACTCATTGAAGGGTATAATATTATTAAACTGAAACACAGTATAAGTAAGAGGGATGTTAACCCCTTTTATATATTGTCGAGAAGATCTTTTTTTTAAAAATGATTGACCTATCTTATCCCTAAAAAGCCTATAACAAACATTTTTAGAAATTTAAACAACCTTAAAATTTAAAACAACACTTAAAATTAAAAAAATATATAAATATTTTTAAACTAACAATTTTAAAGGAAAACTAAATTTATCCTCAAATTTCAGATGCCTCCGAAATTATGTAGTGCCATATTTAGTTAACATTATAGGCTCTCCTGTATTTGCTTATAGTTCTGTTGTGAATTAGGCCAGTAGTGTTGCTATTTTGTTAGAATGGTTAAAACTGCGCGTGAGAGTTTGAACTCTGAAAAATGCATATTTTTCTTTTCTGTGTTTTATATACAAATTAGATTACCACATGTTTCAAGCTATTTTTTGTACTATTTATATGTTGGTATGATGTTTTTTCTAACATCTCTCATATCACAAACCTAAACTGGTGCAGACTTGCTCTTCTGTTAATCATTTTGTTCTTCATTAATAAATCATAATTTACCCCCTCCCATACAGTATGATGACACCCCTTTAGATGCTTTGATGGAACTTGTGCAACAAATTGTAGCATTTCACATGAAGGTATGCATTATACAAGTATCTTCTATTGTTAAGCTTTACTGATCATATGTTCTATTCATTGTTTGCCCTTTGCTGATGTTTGAGTGTTCTTTAGTTTATAGTTTCTTTATCTAGCTTTTGTTAAACTGTTGGTTTTTTTTCCTAATAATACTTGTGCAGCATAATGCTGAGCCAGAAGCTGTAGATCTTCTGATGGAGGTAGGCCTGCACTTTTCATTCCTGTTCTCCACTCAGTTGTTTTTTATATATTTTTTCTTCTTTTAGGTGGAAGATGTTGACTTACTAGTTGAGCATGTAGATGCTACAAACTACAAACGAGCATGTCTGTACCTCACAAGTTCATCTAGGTATGATTTATATTCTTTTGTAGTTGTAATATGTGCTATATTGGATCAGTCCTTTTTATGAGAACATATGCTAATTTTCATTTGCTGGCATGAGCAAATATACAACTTGGCATGTACTAGTACTTTGCTTAACTCTGTTTCTGGATGAATGTCTGGCACATATGTGATTTAGGAGTTCATTACAATGGAAAGAGATGCAGGGCTATATAATACCCAAGCTTACTCTAGTCCCTCTATGTTGGTTGTTGGCTTCATGTCATGCCTAATGCACCTGATGCATGGACAATGAAATGGCATATTTTATGTGTTGGCAATGTTTCATAACTTTTGCAAACCTAACTGTCTGATCTGATGTTTGATGGAATTTTTCAGCTATCTTCCAAGCCCAGATGATATCCTAGCTTTGGATATAGCATATACAATATATATTAAGTTCAAGGATTATGCAAGTGCACTACGAATTGCACTCTTTCTTGATAACACCCAAGTATGCTCACACCATTCATGCTGTTTTATTCTAATTTTTTGAGTTTTACTAATAAAATTCTCTTTTGACAGTATGTGAAGCAGATCTACATGTCAACAACTGATCTTCTCCTGAAGAAGCAATTTTCTTATATTATAGCTCGTCATGTAAGCCTTGTACATCATGTTGAGCCTTCATAATAGCTTTCACTGTTGAGGTTAAGTCTCAAATGTTTGCTAACATAGTTTATACATCCCTTTGTACATGATACAACTTATGCTTTATTTGGTCAAGATGATTTTTTATTTGCTTTGTTTAAGAGGAAAATTTAATTTTTTTTTGTATTCGTAATACCACTGGTCTAGAATATGGAATGATGCCATTTTTGAGTAATTTCATCACAGGGTTTGGTTTTGGAACTTGACGAAGATGTAGCTCCAGATTATGATGACAGAGAAGCCCTGCAGGAGATTGTCAATAATGTTAAATTGAGTGAAGGCTACCTTGCACTTGCCCGAGACATTGAGGTTATGGAACCTAAATCTCCGGAAGACATATATAAGGTGCTATGCTTGGGCATTATTTAATTCTTCTCTCAAAATTTTTTGTTACTTAAGAAGGGGAGCCTTGGTGCAATGGTAAAGTTGCCGCCTTGTGATCTAAAAGGTCATGGGTTCGAGTCCTAGAAACAACCTCTTACAAAGTAGGGTAAGGCTACGTACAATAGACCTTTCCCTGGGACCCCGTATGGCGGGAGGCTTCATGCACCAGGTTGTCCTTTTTTTTAAGAATTCAGTATGTTTCTTGTTGTAAAATTATCAAGGATGTAAATTATTTTCCATTTTTTTGCGTTTCTAATCACTGAGAGATTATTGATGATTATTTATTTATTATATGTTTGGGAGTACATTAGATACGGTGGTATACATTGTTGTGATGATGTCTCTCTGTCTTCTGATAGAGAATGTATCTCAATCTGGTAATCTTTTGTACATAAGTAGAAATTCTTTGATGGAAGATATGGTATGATATATTAGATAAATTAAATTAGATATAAAAAATACAAGAAAAGAACTCAGTGCATTGCAAGCTTGTCTTGAGCATATCTGTGGCGTATTTATAGTATCTGTTTTTTTGTTGGTTCCATTATCTTATGCACTGGGTATTTAGGTACACCTGATTGATGGCCGTGCAAGCGGTAGTACTAGCATTGATTCAGCAAGACAAAATCTAGCAGCCACTTTTGTTAATGCATTTGTAAATGCAGGATTCGGACAGGTAATTTGGGAATTTCATTTAGGAATTTCTTGTGGTGTGATGCAGCATTTGTAGATTTTATTTTATTTTATTTTATTTTCAGGATAAATTGATGACGGTAGCATCAGAATCTGCAAGTGGATCTTCTGGTACTTGGCTATTCAAGAATAAGGAACATGGGAAGGCCAGTGCGGCAGCAAGCTTGGTATAGTTTCTCTCCTTATTAGTCAACGTGTATTTCTGAAGTTGATTTCTCTGACTATCATTACATCACTCTCTAGGGAATGATTCTGTTGTGGGATGTTGACCTTGGACTGGCTCAAATTGACAAATATTTGCATAGTGCTGATAACCATGTTGCCGCTGGTGCTCTATTAGGTGTTGGTATTGTTAACTGTGGTATAAAGAATGACTGTGACCCTGTAAGTTCAGTTTCATTTATGCTTAACCAAATATTATGTTTTTGGAGTTGTTTAGCACTTCACATACACAGTATTTCACTAGGTGGATATGTTACTATTATGTGCTGCTTGTCTTTCAGGCATTGGCCCTTTTGATTGACTATCTTAACAAAGAGGACACCACCATCTTAATCGGCGCTATACTTGGTCTTGGCATTGCATACGCTGGCTCTCAGAAGGATGAGGTAGATCTCAAGAAGGGTTCCTATCAGTGCGGTTTACTTTTTATGTTATGTTACTGAGACAATTTTGGTTCATTCCAGCTTCGAATTCGTCTATCACAAATTTTGGGGGACCCAAAAACATCTCTGGAAGTTCTCGTGTTTTCTGCTATTAGCCTAGGGCTAGTATATGTTGGTTCTTGCAATGAAGAGATTGCTCAGTCTATCATTTTGGCTTTGATGGACCGAGCAGATACTGAATTGGGTGAACCTCTTACTCGACTTCTTCCTGTTGCTCTTGCCCTTTTATATCTTGGAAAACAGGTAAAGACAAGGAACCAAATGCATGTTTTTTTTTTTAATTCTCTTGATTTTATGTGGATAGAATTAGTTTTCTTTGTCATAACTGTGGCATTGTGCTGGATAATTGCATTTCATAATGATATTTAATTAGCACAGAAGAGCTATTTGGTTGCTACCACCATCTTGTTTGATGAACAACTGATCTATATTTTCTTCATTCAAGGCAGAAGTTTAGTGCTATATTTCTGCAGTCCGTGAATTCCCTCAATCAGAAGTTGGATTTGCCCATGGCTCAATTGGGCATTTGTTGGTGCCTTCTAGTATGTGTGTTTATTTAACACGATGCAGCATTTTAGAAAATGTCAGACTTCCAAGCGAAGGAGGTGCCTTACTAGAGATAATCTTGTTTTCGAAGAATTGCCTCGTTATAAGTCGGGGAGTTATATCACTTTTTTTTTTTTAGAAAATTTCTAATTATGATAGATAAGTAATAAGTTTGCTAGCTTACATTAGTTTTGCAACGATGAAATAAACAAGGATATTCACACACCCTGCCAACTGCATATAAGTGTTCAAGTGGCTTCGAATTGTAGTTGAAATCATTCCCGGAAATTTGTTAACCTTTCTTGAAATGACATGGATGCCGCTTCTGGGATTCGCCATTTATTATGTTGATGAATTAGATGTCATTTCTGCAGAAGTTTCCCGTTATCTTTAACTTCCCCTGCGACTTCAGGGATTCCGATTTTGTTAAACCACTTCTTGAAACTTGTTCTGGCAGGATAATGTTGAGGCTACTGCTGAGGTATCAAAAACATTTAATGAGAAAATCAGGAAATATGCGGATGTCACTTTGCTGTCTTTGGCATATGCTGGAACTGGGAATGTTCTCAAGGTATTATCTTTAAACATTAACTCTTTTGATGAAGGTACATAATAGTTTTATCCCGCTTGTCCTACAGGAATGTTCTCAAGGTATTATCTTTAAACATTAACTCTTTTGATGAAGGTACATAATAGTTTTATCCCGCTTGTCCTACAGGTCCAAAAGCTCCTTGGGTATTGTGCTCAACATCTCGAGAAAGGTGAGAATTATCAGGGTCCTGCTGTCCTTGGAATTGCACTTATTGCAATGGCTGAAGAACTAGGCCTTGAGATGTCTATTCGATCATTGGAGCATCTTTTGCAATATGGAGAGCAAAACATTAGACGGGCAGTGCCCCTAGCACTTGGCCTGCTTTGTATTTCTAATCCCAAGGTATACTATTTTCTTTCTCCAGAACTGTATTTATTTGACTTGTACTATAGACCTGCTGCTTGATTTCATGTTTTGATTAGGTTAATGTCATGGACACACTTAGCAGACTAAGTCATGATACAGACAATGATGTGTCAATGGTATGGCCGCTTAAAAGCTCTCTCCTCCCACTGAAGTGAAAAATAAGATGTAGAACCATTTATTGGCTACCTGATTGATGTTGCTAACTTCCCATCTGCAGGCAGCAATTATTTCACTGGGGTTAATAGGTGCAGGGACAAACAATGCTCGGATTGCTGGCATGCTTCGCAATCTTTCAAGTTATTACTATAAAGAAGCTGGCCACCTCTTTTGTGTAAGCTGTTTTTACCTACTCGATTTTCCTTGGTTCATCTTATGCTTCTTCAGGTTACGTGAAGGTTCAATGATATGGATGCAGGTTAGAATTGCTCAAGGCCTTGTGCATATGGGGAAGGGCTTACTAACTCTTTCTCCGTATCACTCTGATCGGTTTTTATTATCGCCGTAAGTTGATTTCTTCTTTTCATTTTCAGTTTCTAGTATGGCCGAAATGTTCACTACTACTGGTGCAGGACTGCACTTGCTGGACTTGTTACTGTTTTGTATGCTTGCCTGGATTTGAAGTCTATCATCCTGGGGAAATATCATTACATGTTATACATCCTTGTATTAGCCATGCAGGTATAGCTTGGGGACCTTTTATTTCTTGCATCATGCTACAGTTGTACAAAAGGGATATCGGGTCTGTTTTGATCGCTAGTTTCACTCGTTCGTTCATGCAGCCACGAATGCTGATGACTGTGGATGAGAATCTGAAGCCCATTTCTGTTCCTGTACGGGTTGGTCAGGCTGTTGACGTGGTTGGTCAAGCAGGTCGACCTAAAACAATAACAGGTTTCCAGACACATTCTACACCCGTCTTGCTTGCTGCCGGAGACCGTGCGGAACTAGCTACTGAAAAGTATGAATTTGATAATCTTAAGTCATCTGCCCTTCAATCACACTAACTAGGATTTATCTGTGATACTGGAAATATTATGCAGATACATTCCACTCTCGCCGGTGCTGGAAGGGTTTGTAATCCTGAAAGAGAACCCTGAGTATCGGGATGATCACTAGGCTACTTCCAAGTATAAAATTCCAGATTTTTATCATCAGACACATCCAAGCAGGCAATTGTCCAGCCTTGATGCCAAGAAACCATGATATTCACTTCGATGGCAATTTCTAGTGGTAGTTCATTTGCCACACTGCAAATTATTGATATGAACTCTTCTGGTTTTTTTTCCTGTTTTGTCATTGTAGAATTCGATTTAAAGTATGAGATCATTAGCTGCTGCTTTCGTAATTCTTAATTAATGTAAAAAAGGAATTAAGCTGTTCAAGTTTTTAACATTTTTCTTTAGTTGATTTTGGTTAGAGCTACGTTGGAAAAAATGGATGACCAAGATGTTCAACAAGCCATGTCCCATGTGCATATAGTAATTGGAAAATATATAGTTTTAAGATTCTGAGGATTTAAAGTTGTTCGATTGGGCGAATTGAGGCAGGTGGATTGGTTATGCTTCAATTCATGACTGACCATTTTCAAAGTTGAATTTGGTGTATATTTCAAACGTCAAAAGTAACATTCACTGAATAAAAACGTGAGTAAAAATTGTGACGTTTTTTCAAGGAAAGTGTTAAATGGTTAGAATATAATCAGTCAAATTTTCTTTTTTAAAGATTTTATTTTATTTTAAATTTTATAAGTAGTTTAAATTTAATTATATCATTTCTTATTTATTTTCATATTAAATAAAATTTTTTCTCTTTATTTCATATTAAATTATATCCTTTATTATTTATTCATATTAAATTGATATCTAAATTCAATTATATTTTTACTTTTTGTATTTTCATATTAAAGTATATTTGTCTTATTTATTTTTATATTAAAGAATTTTTTTATTTCATTTTAGCTAATCTAAACAGTTAGATTTATCTTTTTTTAATTATCATCGAAACCACCGTTTATGTTGTAGAAATATAAATATTAAAGCCTTGTTTTTTAATCTTTAATGTATAGTCAATTGTTTAGTGTTTTTGTTGTCCGATTGTAATCAAAAGGATGCTCTCTCAATAAACTTCGGTGGAAAATTATGTTTTTTTTTTGTAGCGCTATATAGCGGTTTTAAACAAAAGTGACATGGATATTTTAAATCATTGTATTCTGTTGTCTGGATCTTAGGGAGTTGTAAGACGTAACGATCTTCCCCGCCTGTTCAGTTTTGCCTATAATATTTTATTATATTTAAATGAATATTGTACTGTGTCAAAATTAATAGATATTTATTATAATGTGTAGCAGTCGTAATTACTTGATGGTTGTTACAATTATGCTGGGTTAAAAGTATTTTCGGAATAAAATTATTGATTAGTTAACCATTTGATTTTTTTTTGAAAAATAGATACTTGTTAGATATTTCTCTTAATTTGATTTGACACATGTTTTTGATTTTTTGTCTTATATTATAATATTTAAAAAAATTAAAAGTTTTAAAAATTCTTTTTGAGTTAATTCAATAATTTTAAATAAAACTCAACTAAAATGTTCTCAAATTAGTCATTTTTTTAATAGCAATATTTTTAAAATATATTTATAACCATTGAATTTCAGCTTGGAACCGAATTAAATAAAGAAAAATAATATGCTTAGTAAAAAATTTTAAGAAAAAATTTAGTGAATAACGTGACATTTATATGTAGCGATTTTCGATGGATCCAAGTGATAATCAAATATGTACATATAATATGTCACGTCATTCACGAGCATTTTATTAAATTTTTTTATTAAATATATGGGAGCTCTTAAATAAAGCACGACCCTTTCCATGGATCGAGCTGGCTCCATCTGGCCTGACTTAATGACCAATCCGAAACTAGCGCAGCAGGTCCATTGTTTATCAAGCAGTGCCAGACAGGATACATTTTATACCGGATTGGGTCAGATCTGCCCGCAGCCCGCTAGTGTTAACCGAATACATTTTAATCGAATTCAGTTCGATTCAGTCTTAGCTGTCCCCGTGGTGCATATTAAAAAAAAAATAAATAATTAAATTGATAAAGTCGAATTTAAAATGATTATTTTGGTCATACGAAAATTTTTTATATTTAGAAGTTTAAAATTTCATAATTGCGTCTCTTATTCGATTTTTTTATAAAATTTATTAAAATTAAAAATTAAATTATAAATATTTAAGAGATAATTAATAGCAGCATAATCCCGGAGAGATTACCGTTCTACCATCTGCTCGTTCATTTTTGCTAATAGTTTATGGTATTTATTAGGTCAGCTGTCACGACGCTGCTCATATGGTGCCAGCCGTGTGATGTTTCCTTGGAGAATAGAGAATAGAGAAAGGAAAGACATGTTAGGAGTAGTTGCCGTTGATCACGCCTTCCATTCATCCCATCCCTCTCACCCCCATCTCCTACCCAATCGCCTTCCCTTCATTTCCTCCTCCTCCGCACCTCATGGAAGAACCTCTCTCTCAGTCGCCCTACCATCTCCTCTCTCCGCGCCAATTCGACCTCCGACGCGCTTCCGGAGGGGGAAGGGGACGGCTTTGAAATTGAGGTGGAGAATGTCGGAGAACAGAAGAATCGTAGGAGGAGGATTCAGTCCCGGATCCGGGTCGACGCCGAGTTGGACACTGTGTGGAGCGTCTTGACGGACTACGAGGGCCTCGCTGGTTTCATCCCCAGCTTGGCCGTCAGCCGGCTGCTCGACAAAAAGGACAAGTTTGCGCGACTTTTTCAGGCGAGAGGCACTTTGCATTCGATTCGATAATAATAGAATCCTAGAACCATTTCTTCGAGTTTTGAGCGACTCGTATGATAAATATTTCTTCCCTCGACAGGTTGGCCAACAAGATTTGGTCTTCGGCCTCAAATTTAATGCGAAGGGCGTTCTAGACTGTTATGAGAGAGATCTGAAAATTTTACCTAATTCTAGGAAGAGGGACATCGATTTCAGGATGATTGAAGGTGATTTCGAGATATTCGAAGGCAAGTGGTCCATTGAACAGGTAATCATCTTCTTCTTATCTTTTTATGAGTAATTTGTACATGAAATCTTCTCTTCCAAACTATGCTAGCTTATGTGTATTTCATATGTTTTTAACGATACCAGTGAGACTTGAATCATCTGCTTTCCTAGACAGCATTTACCAAATCAGAAGTAAACAACAGAATAAATTTGACTTTTTGGTAAATTGGAAATTGTGGATGCAGTCCAAAAAAACTTAATTCATGCTACACAACTTACCAGCTTCTTGCTATTTGTGATCCTCAGAGTTTGTTCTCTTGACCTAAACTCATCATCCAAAAAGCATAACTTATTTCTCAAACTGTATATATGTATGTATGTATGTATAAGGCTCTTCTTCTTCTTTTAGATCTCAAATAATGGGCTTGCATTCAAATTAATGCTAACTAATCTGTAGAGTCCATATCAAACTTGCAATCATTTAGAGCCGGCGACTGCTGTCGCTATTATATTCTATTATCATGCAGAATTCCAGCAAGCTTCCTGGCAAATTGGTGTTGTATCTCGTCACAAAGCACTTGAATGACGTGCTTGAATCCAATAAAAATGCCCTCAAACAAACACAAGACTCAAAAGTTTGCTATCTTGTTTCAACCCAGTACCAAGTCATGAACTGACAGTTCTATATTTTGGAACAGGTGTAGATCTTCATTTAATGAAACATACTGTTGTATTTCAGATAAAGCAATTTTTTGGGTCAAAAATAAAAAGATGCCACTTTTTTATTGGAATCATCAAAATGACACTCCTTCATTTACCATCGAAACAACGCCCCATTCCACCTCACTTCATTTTTTCCCCGTAAATATCCTTCTTTTCGGTACTTTTATAGCAGCTATGGGCCATAGCTACTATAACATAGAAAAAAAAATTTGACTTAAAACATAGTTGTAGTAGCTATGGATCATAGCTGCTACACAGTTATAGTAGTTATGGTTCTTAGCTACTACTACACAGTTGTAGCAGCTATGAATCATAGCTGCTATAGCATAATACTAACTAGAGATCAAGTGTCTATGTTGTAGCAATTATGATTCATAATTGCAACAACATAATGTTGATAAGTATTGACCAGAGATGAGTGTTCATATTGTAATAACTATAGTTCATAGCTGCTATAACATAGTGTTACTTTGTAGCATGAATCATAGCTGCTACAACAATGCTGAAAACATGGGTAGTTTTGGTTAAACATGGGATGAGGCGGGATGAGATTCTATTTTGATGATAAATGACAAAGGCCTTTTGACGATTAAAATAAAAGGGTGCTGTTTTGATTTTTGCCCATTTTTTTTGAATCTTCAAGAGGAATTTGAAATATTTACATTCAGTTATATAGTGTGTGGATGTGCAAGTTATAGTTTGATCAATAAAATATCAAATGATTATCTATGTGGAATAACGATGAAACAAAACAGTCACTCATAGATAGTGTAAACACAATGGGCTTTTGTGTATTGCAGTTTAATATGCATTTTAACTTCTAGAAGTATAACCTGCTTTGTTGAACTGGAATACTAATTATGGCCTTCTGTGTAGACTGACTACCCCATTGGCAGCGACGCTCAGAGTTTTGTAGACGAAGAATTCCAAACAATATTGTCTTACTTTGTGGAGCTTGTTCCCAAGCTTTGGTTGCCTATTCGTCTAATTGAAGGGAGAGTTTGTAAAGAAGTGAAAACTAACCTTTTATGTGTCCGAGAACAAGCTCAAAGAGTTCAAAGATTGAAAGGCGAAATGCATGACACCTGGTAATCCAGAAAAAATATCCTTTCTGCATGATTTATATTTTGATTATATTAACTTGGTGGAATTAGGTGGAAACTTTGTGTAATGACAGAGTGGGAAAGAGGAAAGAATAGAAGAAATGATGATTTCAATAAACGTTAATTCGTTATCATGCATAAACCATTATACTACCAAGGATGCACATTATGCACTGCTGACTTGTGGGTGGAAAGCAATAGAACCTAAGTCTGTTGTGTAATTGCGGCATATGCTTGAAATATTAGCTTTTAGTCTGTCTTTGCTATTTATTCAACATCATTATCTACCAAACAATGGAGCCTGTTAGAAATTCAGGGAATCATCATGTTTATATGATGAACTAGTACACTTGCCTTGAGTATTATTAATGTTCTGGATTAGTCCCGCATTAGATTTCTCACATCTAGATTAGGTTGACTTATATATACTATGTAATGGGTATCTTTTCATAACAAAGATACTCATTTCTCCCTTCATGGTATTAGCATCCCACTTCTAGGTTAGGGTTTTTCCAAAAAGGTTATTCCCTGAAGGGGAGGTTGCCTTCCTGAAATTGGTGGTCACCCATATCACCATTGATATTCTACTTCTCTCTTTTTTTTGGCTAATCTCTAATCATTTCTGTAGCGGACTTAGCCACTACGCTTTACCATCTATTTGAGTTCTTGAGTGAGCGGGCATTGCTCTTGATCACATACAAGATAAGAGAGCGTAGCACAAATGATGAACATCGGATAGGGGTTGATTCTCAATGTGTCAGTGTCTGTGGTAGTTCTCGCTATGTATTTTTCACCCGTGTATCTGTTGAATCTCCTTCTATATGACATGAAATTGTCATGAGGGGGTGTTAATGTGCCGATTTCATATTTTTTGAAGTTCTACGCACTCGAGTCCTAGACCTAAAATGATTTCAAAAGCATGCAACACAATTTAGTGAATTGACAAAGGAAAAAGATTGCAACATGCTAGATCATTCATCGAACATTAACTCATAAATCTTACCTAGGCAAAATAGGCTTCATCATCATTAAGAATAAAAGAACAATTATATAGAAACATCATTATTCTATTCTTATAGCAGTACACTTCCCTTGAAACAACTGATCTAGGCGTCGACATGAGTTAGAGATGACGATAGACATGTTAAGAAAGAAGCCTGACGGTCAGTTAAATCCAAAATGTAATTCTTGATTGACTAAATGAAATGTAAGATTATTTTGTTTGCTATACTATGACTTTTGTTGCTAACAAGTATTGGTAAAGTGAACCGATTCTTTTTGGAGAAGATAAAAATAGAGCACCTCACACAACGGTCTCAAATGAATAGAGTTTGTTTTTACAAGATGGACTGATGGTTAGCGTATGAGATTTGGACGTCTAAATCTAGCAAAGTCAGTGTGTCTGTCCTCTCCATGCGTTAGCCATAACATTCGAGCTAGGAGCCTCTGTAATTTACCTCCTCCGTGTTGATCCAGGGACGGATTGACAAGAGCGTTGAGGCGAACGAATCACTTTTTACCATCAAATGAATAGAGTTAAATTTGCAATATAAGAGATGACCTGATTACACAACTTGACACAACTAATAAAAACAAAACCTCAAAATATAGCTAAATTCTTTTGAGTGTGTACTTTAGTTTTATATTACATCATATAGGTTTTTAGTTAGCCAAATGACATAACATGCTTATGACACGACATGGCATGAATTGCCACCTAGAAAATGAACAAATACTAATAGAAAAGTATCCTTACCTATTTTAAAAATCAACATAATAGGAGGTGGTTTTATAAAGTAGTCAGTCCTAGCATTATTGAGTATCAAATTAAGAGTAAAGCCTTGATCGCAATCTTGGACCGAACCTTTGGGAAACCCTCATTCATTTAATTATTGAACCTAGCTTGGATGAAAATTCAAACACAGGTGGAGTTGTTTACCCTAAGTTGATACAAGAAGTTTGCTATAAGGATGGAGATATGGAATAGTTCATGAATTCTCCTACATTTAAGAAATCAAGCTATTCGACCAGTAATTGGCATTCTAGAAATCAAGGTACCCTAAGTTGATAACTCAAACCTTAACATACAATGGCATAATTGTCATGGTAAAAGACACCTAGCATCAAATGCCCACATAGTCATTGTTATAGAAATTCAAACGTGAACATAATCTAAAAGAAAAGCATTCTAGAATTCATTATAGTGATGGGGAGTTTGAAGTCCCATATGAAACTCTTGAGGCCAATGAAGGCGACAAACATAATATAGGGACTACACATTGCCCACATCTAATGACACATAAAAGCATACTAGTTTGCTAAATAAAGAGATACAACCAATAAAATTGCCATAGATGATTGGAGTTGTTGAATGTTGTGTCTACCATGCCTTACAAGGATATCACTCGTGTAAACCGTTGGATGTGCTAGAGGGGGTTCTCAACCCCTCCAATGTTGGACCAGATAGCAGATGAATCTGGGGTGACCGATTCGGTCCTATGGAAGTTTCTCATCGGTCATCAAGGTAAATCGGAAAGCGCTCACGGTGGACAGTCTAGAAGTCCAACGTATCAGAATTCGTACTCCATTTGGAAGAAGTTCTCCACCCCTCCAAGGACTATGTATAGGAGGTGTTTCTTCATTAACCTTTTCCTGTCTGAATATCGTACGGAGGCGAAGAAATCTCCTACGCATGAGTAAGCATGAATACAATTAATACGCCCCCACGGGCTGAATCGGATGGTAAGGCGCCTGGCCGATTTGGTCGAGGTCACAGGTTCGAGGGTCGCCAGTTGCACACGGGGATAAAACCCTGGTTTGCTGGTATTAATTCCCTCGACCCCAGGCGCCTCACCATACCAGTGATAACCGTGGTTTGCCTCCCTCTGGAAACCTATGGGGCCGGGACCAGGGGGCCGCTAAGGTGGCGGTTCCACCTTTTTTGGATGAATACAATTAATACAAAAGTATAACTAAAAGTACACTACAAAAATTTCATTGAATAGCGACGGATCGATAATATCCGTCGCTAATATTCAGGTCAAACCCCTAGCTTTAGCGACGGATGTGGTAAAACCCGTCGCTATAGCGATGGATAAGTTAAATTGTCCCTCGCTATTTGCGACAGATAAGTTATCTCCGTCGCAATTTTAGGTTAAAATTGTGGCTCAGGCCCACCCCCACGGCCACGCGATCAGATCAGCTCTCCCCGCGCGGCTCCGACACTTCTCGGCGACTCTCCTCCGACGAGCCCTCCTCCGATCCCAGCTACTCTATGTTACATTTTCCGCTTTGTCTTCCTTATTTTCTGCTCCGCGGCGGCATGGAAATCTCCAAGCGCGGGCGACCGCGGCTTGGCACGGCTGCGTGCGGCCGATTGCGGCTTGGCACGGCCGCGCGTGGCCTGCTGCGGCAGCAGATGCCGCTGGCCTCAGCGCCGGCGACCCCAGCTGCCGGCGGGCGCAGCAAGCGCCACCCCCGCTTTAATTAATCAGTAATTAATTAATCAGATTAATCAGAAATCTCCTACGCATGAGTACGCATGAGTAAGCATGAACACGATTAATACAAAAGTATAACTAAAACTATAACATAAGACAAACACGTGTAAATCTCCTCTAGAAGTCCTGAGCATGTCAGTACTCGTCTTGGGCCTTCCTGGATCACACGGGCAGAATCCCTTGGCACTTTTCGAGCACAGAACTTGAGAATATTGGATGATAATTCATTGTCTTGACGTCGAGCCTCCACCTTCTTCTATAGAGTTGAATTTGAATTTTTGTTAGTTGACTGAAAATCTTATCCGATCGACTGAAAACTCGATCAAACTCCATCGAAAGACCGAGCCTCACGATCTCATCTCTATCAAGTTTTATCGGTTGATCAATCAGTCGACTGAACTAGACAAGTCACCCGAACACGGACTCAAGCCCAACTTGGGCTGGCCGGACTTATCCGGTTGATCAGACCAGTTCAAGTCAAGTTTGGTCCAGCCTTGGTCTAGTTCACTTCAGCCTTCTTCTGATTGCCTCCGGTTGTATTTTAGGTTCTTTAATTTTACTTTGTGCAAGATAAGCATACAAACAAATATGCAAACAAGACTAATACTCTGGTCTATCTGTTGGTGTCTCTTGCATGTACAAAAATTTTATTTTGAAAAACATATAACGGAAATATAATAATTTTCTAAATTATTATAACACACATTATACATATCCACAAGAACATACATGTGCAGACATGATCTAAAATAAAACTTCGTTTAGAAGTTATACATGTTGGATGACGGTTAATGGAAATTACATCAATTAGCAAGTCTCACGAGACTTGTCTTTATTCGTATCCACTCAAAGATACCTTCAAGATGACTTTGCAAAGTCACAAGTCCTGTCTCCGCTTCGGTACTATTTAAAAAGAGGAGACGATGTAATCGGAGAGAAAAACCCATGACTCGATTTAGTGCCTGGCGGCAATAGCAACCCAATGACACCAAAAGGAAGGAGTAGCAACCCTTCGGTTGCTGTTCGATGGCTTGAGTGGTTGTTGCCGACGGTGATGGTCGGTGGAAGAGGACCGGAGGAAATGGCGGTAGGGGGAGCTACTAACGACAGGTGGGCGGCGACGACAACTAAGGGTGGTGATACCCTTGGTTTCGGTGGCACAAGAGAGGGAGAGGAATAAAACCTAAAAGAATCTCTATCTTTTTCTCCTCATGAAGGGGTTTTATACACCTCCTTCAGAGTTTGATACGCAAAATCAAACCCGTACCTAATAAGTCAACCCAATCCATTATCATTATGTTTGGCTCAAAGCCAAACCAACTTGGTTAAAAACTAAATCAACTTTTGGTTCATAATTAAACCAAAATGAATCCAACTTGCCTAAAAGAGGCATGACCCACTAATGCTTCCGGCCTGACAAATACTTTCCATATTTACCTTTCGTTTGGTCCTACTAGGCTTAATATCTCTCAATCCGAGAATCTTATTCTCAAACTTATTTATGTCTTTCAGATATATTGGTAGTACGCGTGACCCAATAAATTCCCGATTATATTGGTCATTGATAATTGACCATCAATTATGAAAAGATTATGAGTGTCACCTAGTAGTACATCATAACTCTCAATTGACTGGAAAATCACAATTGATCGCAGAACAAATTCTGAACCATTCAACAGTTACAATTATCAGTGCACTTGTTCCTTTCACTCATCTTATACCCACTTGGTTTAGGACATGATCTATGTGTCAGTCCCCACGAGGTTGACTACGTTACACCTAACTCAAGTAGTAGTTCGTTGTCCTGTGAATTCAAATTACTCAAACACACATTCAAGAAGACCATCCTCTTAACATATTTTGCTTTGGTTAAAGGCTTACGAGTAATAATCCTGACAAGAGACCATAGAGTATACGTCTTCTTATAAAAGGAATGATGAATCCTCTGTGGGTTATTCAAACACTTTCGGATATATTGACTTATACTCAATCATCCCATAACTACATCCCCTAGGGAATGTATAACAAAGATGTCAAAGCATTAGCCTGACCAAGATGACTTGAATATATCAAATCTAAGGAAATTTATACTCGAGCTGAAATGAGATCCTTATTGACATGCATAGAACCACATGAAGTTTCATAGCAGATCACATCCAATGAACTAATTACCTTTAACTAACATTCATATGTTAACTCGCAACATTCCTTTGTTTCCGGTCAGGACCGGCTGCTTGGATGAACCAAGAAGCATAACATATACTAGTCTTACAAAATCGATGATGTCCAGCCTCATCAATTCATCAACTTGGAAATATTTCAATATGTACATAATTACACATGATGAAATATTCACTAATTGTGATCCAATCATAATTTTTCTCATGCTATATATTATATTGTGGATTTCATTAATTAAGTTTAAGATCAACTTACATACATAGAGAATGTATGTCCAAATAGTGAATTTTATTTATCAAATGAATGATAGAACTTCTAAAGTGATTGCCTTAGGACATCTTTTAACATAACACTACCTGACCTATTAGGTATATTTGGTTTGTGCTTAGAGTTCATTCCTCTAAGACTTCTCACCATCTAATATTCACTCCCGTAGGATTTTTTCTTTGTTTGGAGTTCACTTCTCTAAGATTTCTTAGCACATAAGGTTCACTCCCTTAGAATTTTTTCTTTGCCAAGCATCCGATCACTTTGTCTTGCTTGGACTTGCCACTTGCCAGATATCTTATGATTCTTGACTTGTTTGGATTTTTCCTTTGCTAGACATCCGATTAACTTTGACCTGCTGGTACTTTTACCCTTGTCAAGCATCTGGTCACCCTTGACTGCTTTAGACTTTCTCTTTGTTAATCATCCGGTCACCTTTGACTTGACTAGACTTCTTCTTGACTGCCAAGCATATGGTCAATCAAGTTGACTTCTCACTTAACCTAGGGTCAATCATGACCAGACAAATGTATATTGTCAAACATTAAAATCCTGATGTTTGATTGCACTAATAATCTCCTCTTTTTTAATATTTGTCAATTTGTTTAACTTAGGCTAAGTGCTTAACCTAACTTTTTAGGTTTTATGCCACAGTCGAAGAGTTAGGGTTTCTAACTTAAACCCTTCTTCACCCCTTTTAATATATATTTAAAAAAGACTATCTCTTTGTTATTCCTAAGGTTTTTCTTAGATTTTGCATCAATAGTCAAATAAATTTCCCTCGGTAAAAAATTATCTTCCATACCTTCTTTGAAGACCAGTTATTTTTCTAAATTTTCTTTAAAAATAGTCATTTAACTTTTCAATGTCTTTAAAAAACCTTTCAAAATATTTTTTTAAAAAAATCAATTGCTAAGGTTTTTTCAAAATCTTTCATTTTCAAAATTTTGCAAAATATAATTTTGAAATTTTTTGCAAAGTATTTTTCATGAAAAATATTTTAAAGTAACAATTTTCACTGTAATTTTCAAGATATTTTTCAAAATAAATTTTGAAATATATTTTCTGCAACATATTTGAAAATATATTCTAGAAATTGTTGTAAAAAATTTAAAGTAGATTTCCAAAAAAATAACTTGTGGCAAATTTGATTTTGAAAATCCTTTTTAAAACTAGGTCTTATAATAAGGCATCTCTCTTAACTTGACACTCCCTTAAGACATCCTTGTTAGTCATAAGTGCCTATGTATCTTAAGAGTTTAGGAAATTATAGATTGACTTAAGGATGCTATAAACTTAGGTGTTGGTTAACAATCATCAATTTTCAAAGTACATAAATTTTCAAAAATTAATTATAATTACACCTAAAACAATCATGAAATTCATTAAACATCATTATGTTAATGACTATTTTGAAATTAATTTTAGAAAAATAATCTTATAAAATTTTTGAAAACCTTTTCAAATTTTCCAATTGATTAACTTAACATCTCACCTGTTTTATGCGTTAAATACACAGTAATTTATGTGTTTATGCGAGATGGTTCTTTCAATTTTAATTAATTAGATTAACAATGATTTTGGGAAGGGTGGTTGACCTTGGATTAGATTCAAGTTTAACTTTGGATCAGTTAAGTGAGCATTTCTTAAATCGGCTTCCAAGTTATGTGGATGCACAGAGGTCTTCCTAATTAGATAAACGATGACTTTCTTAGACAAAGCCAACTAAAGAAATTACATACTTAACCAACTTAGTACAAAATCCTAGTCTAAATAGTTTAGGATGTAGTGAGTTTACTTTAGCTAGTTCTACTTAGCTGAGTGCAACAGGTAGGATAAGCCTTATCCAACCTTGATATGCACTTAGTCTAAGTATACCTAGTGCACTATCAACTCACCATGTTTTGATTGTTAATTTTTCTTATATAGCCATTCTAGTCTTATCAAGCCAACTAAATTAATCCTGAAATTAAATAAACAAACAAGGATGAAAAATTACTAAAATAATGACACAAGTGTTTTATTTGCTCCCTTAGATCACACCTTAGATAATGTTTATCTAAGTAGTGAACTTTATCTTTGGGATCTAATATTTATTAAGTCCTATTTTGCTAACCAAACTTGATTTTGGGAGCCACGCTTGAACTTTTTAGCATGTCTATTAACTAAGGACATGTAACATTTATGTCTAGAGTTAGCTTTGAATCTAAGTCCAGATTTGTTGTATACGATTAAGTTTCTCAACTTGACATTTCAAGAGGGAATTTTATGTAAGTGCCCCGGGGATGATTTTTGATATAGTCAACCGAGTCAAGTTAGGTCCTGCTGGTTTTGATCCTTGTATCTAAGTGTGCAGGAGCTTAGGAGAGCAATAAGTCGAGCAAAAAATATAGCAGACGAAAAGGATGGTGCGGGAAGGGAGCCAACGGGTTTGGTGCATCCGAGGGACGTGAAGGCTGCAGAAGAGTACACCGGTGGAGTGAGAAAGACGCACACGATGTCCGAGGGATGAGAAGCCGAGGACGAAGTCCATTCGAAGAGAAGACTGGAGATGAGTTCGGGTGAACCCAACTTTGGAAGGCCGAAAATCACCCAGAAGCCTGCTAGATGACTGGTCAACCAAAGGTTGATTAGATCCAGCCCAACTCAGGCGCCCTAGTCAACTTGGGCGCCCGCATACACGAGCGCCCATATTGACTTAGGCGCTCGAGTCAAAATGTTATCAACAAGTAGCCATCCTGCGGCTGTTGCGACGTGGATAAGCACTAACCCAGTATCAGGCGCCCGTGTGCACTCGGGCGACCGAGAAGTGCCACATTAGTATTTTAATAAGTTTTTTCAGGGGCTATAAATATACCCCTTAACTCAGAAGAAATCAAGAATTCGAGTTGTAACGACTTTTGTGTTAGCTTTCTTTAGTTTTCTGTGATTCTAAAGTGTGTAAGATGGGCTTCTCCGCCCACAAAGAGTTATTCTGGAGTTGTGCATTTAATTTTTCTTAGATTAGTAACCACCCAGGTTGCAAATCAAGTACATCTTCGTGTGCATCTTTTCCTTTTAAGTTATTAATTTAATTTATGATTTTTTGTTTTGTAACTAATCTCTATCTTTGTTAAGAATGATAAAGATCCAATTTTTTTTGCAGAGCTATTCAATCCTCTCTAGTCGACTGATCTATCCTAACAATTGGTATCAGAGCAAAGACGCTTTAGAAGGACTAACCGCCAACTAAAGAAACATACAAATGACCAGACCAAGTATCTACCCATCAAAATTCGAGGGGGAGTTCGCAATGTGGAAGCACAAAATGGAGATATTTTTCAAAACAGATTTTGAATTGTTATTAATTATGAAAAATAGTTTTGCAGTGCCTAAATATAATAACTGCGAGGAAAGGAAGAACACTCATGGATGAAGAAAGAACAAAATGACTTTGTGGCTATCGGAAAAGCAGAATTTCATCTGCTGACCGTACTACCATCGTAAGAAGCCAACTGGGTCAGCGTTTATGAATCTACAAAAGAGCTTTTGAAGAAGTTCCTGGAGTTGCATGAAGGGACTTTTGAAGCAAAATTAGCTCATCAAGATCTATTCAGAAGCTAGCTAACAAACCTCCAGATGGAAGAAGGAGAGACGTAGCTCAACTACATGCATGGATCAAGGTGCTGATCATCGGACTTTATCTCGGAGAATCGGTAACAAATTGAGATTCACAAAGGTGTGCTGTAAATGCATTTCCAAGAACACTGGAGTGGACATCCATAATAGACTCGTATTACATCTCCAAAGATCTCGAGGTAAGTACATTGGAACAATTATTTTCTACTTTAGAATTTCACAAGTCTTGGTGTGCAGAAAACAATAAGAAGATGGATAACATCACCCTAAGCACAAGGAAGATCAAACACAAGGAGGAATCTTCAGCTGATAAAAAAACAACGTATATGGTAAGGAAGCTGAATAAGTATTTCAAATCTAAATAATTTAATAAAGTGCAGGATAAAAAATATTCTCCGAGACAAAGGAAGGTCTGCTGCTACAACTATGATCAAGAAGGGCACATCAAGAAGAACTGCCCAAGACTAAAAGAGAAAAAGGTAAACAAGTCTAAACACAAGAAATTGAAGGCCACATGGGATAAATCTTCATTAGAAGAGTCCGAACTCGAGGAGCATGCTGGACCAGCGCTAATGACCAGCCATCAAGAAGAGAACAACAATGAAGAGGGAGTCGCGTTAGAAGAAAGCAACAATGAAGGGGGAGCATCCGACTTCGAACATGATATGGTAAGTGTGGTATGCCTTCTACCTCCTGGTCAATTATATTGTCGAATTAAAAAGATGATTAGATCATTGTGTAAATTAAAAACAAAAAATATAAATATAAAAGGGAAATTAACTTCTGCATGCCCATTAGAGATATATGATAAACTAAAACTAGAAAATGAAAAGTTAAAGGCTCAAATAGAGAAGCTGATGACTATACCTGTACAAATTGAAATTGTTTCTGAAATTCAAAAACTAAATATTTTGAAAGACTTAATTGATATATTAGAAATCATAGGGGATAAATTATAAAAATTCCAAAAAGTGTTGTATTCCGCTCAAATTTTTTATTAACCATGTAGATAGAAATTTATATTAGATATTTAAATCTGTACTGAACAATTAGATTGTTTTTAATAATTACTATTTGTGAATTTTTGTTTGTTTATTATTTTTAAAAATTATTTTTGATTATTTAATTTTTGAAGAAAATTCATTTTTAAAATTTTCAGTGATAGACTTCATTCATATCTATCTTCAGAAATTTGTTCGAAATTTTTTGGACTGTTAGTTAAATGTTTATGAATTTTTGATCGAAAATTGATTTTGAAATTTTCAAAAATACATAGAAAATTATTTTTGAAAAATCTAATTTTTTAGGATCTATAGACTACATCTTAAAAGTTGAGAAATTTTTTAAAGTTTTTTTAATTTGAAATTCAATTTTAAAAATTTACTTTTCAAAAATATCAAAGTTTGATAGTGAAAAATATTTTTTTATACATAGAATAATTATTTTTCTATAAAAATTTTACAAAGTCAAACTTGACATTTTTGAGAATTTTTTGGATCGGTAGATGAATTTTTATAAATATTTTCTAAAAAATTATTATTTTAATTTTAAAATACTTTCACATCGATTTTTGAAAAACCTAATGTTTGTAGACTATCCATTATAATTTGACTTTTTAAAAAAGTTATCAAGTTTTTTTCGAAGTTAAATGTTTTTTTTTCTCATTACTTTTCAAAAATTCATGCATTGTCAAAGAAATTGCAGAATTGCTTCTTACAAGTTTATTTTTTTTTCTTCATATTTTTCATTTTTTTGATGTGATCAAAGGAAAGGAAGAGAAATATGATTTAGTTAAAGGGAGATTTTTATTGTAAAATTTTCATATTTTAAACTATAACATTCAATACTTGTTTTTTATGTTTATGTTTAACCCTAATTTAACTTGAGTTGATGCACATCGAAAAGGAGGATGATCTTGTCGGTGAGCGAGCTAGACTTCCACCTGACGACCTAGACCACCTTGTTGACTGAGGAAGATCGCGGACAGCTTGTGTGTGGCCGAGTCGGGTACTCTGAATGACGACTAGCTCCGATTTGCAGATAGAGACCGTTAGTAACCTGCCGGGAAAGTCCCCAACAAAGGCCCTCTGTCGGTCAAGTCAAAATCTCGGTGAAGAAAAACAGGAGAGAATGAAGATATTATAGATGTAGTAGATTTCATACCAGTGCGTGGGAGAGGAAGGGCCTTATATATAGCCGGGGAAAGCCGACTAGCTCTGCCACAGGCCTTGTCCTATGGGAGGATAAGGCTAGGGATTGGCAGTGGTCGGCTGACCGGCGTCGTGATCTTCAGGATTCCCTGCTGGCTCCGTGGTACGATTTAGTCCTATTCACTGCGCTTTTCAACGACCGTACTAAGTCGGCGAGATCCATGCGATTCTTGACACGAATGGTGTCAGGGATATCCTTGGTCGGCGGACGCCAGTGCGGTCCCCACTGTCACACGCGTGGTGTCAGGGAATTATACGACCACTCACGTGCGAAGCTTCCATGTGTACGATCGGATAGCTTAGCTGGCCACTAGTGCCTTTCGTTCAACCAAGTTGAGTTGAGCTCAGGCTATCGCCGGTCAGCCTTCCATGGAATCATTTCTTCTGGGAAACGCTGTAGGAGGTTCTGTTGGAAACGAGATGGCTAGAGAGGGGGGGGGGTGAATATAGCCAATCACTTTTCACTTACGATCAACAATTTTCCTGCACTTAACTTATCAGTAGCACAGCAGCGGAAGAAACAAAAGAAACTGAAAGTGCAGTAAGCTAAAGCAGAGACAAGATCAATACAAAGACAACTGCCAAGAACGCTAACACGAGGGTTTACAAGGTTCGGGGATAACTTGCCCCTACTCCTTGGCATGCCCTTAAGGTGGGCGATCCCTTGATCGTCGGCAGATCAAGCCCCGGTTTCACCGGATATAATGCAACCTCCTTCTCGGTAGAGAAATCTCTCCACAGCGTTTCAGACAGAATAGAGTTTAAGCACAAAGAAACTACGAGAAAGATCTTACTCAACCACTTAGCAAGGACAAGAACACAGCTAGCTTCCCTGAGCTCCACCCAGTGGCGATCTCATGCAAGAACCCTTCTCCGTGTCTTCCCACTGTCGGACTCCAAGCTACTTGTTCTCTCCTTCAAGCGCTCAAGTAAAGACTGGTTGCTTCTCGATTGCTTGCTCAAAGTGCTGACAGCTTCAAGAACGCAGCAAGCAAGCAGATTGTGGAGAACACTAGGCGCGGCAAGAACACAAGTTTCAGAACTCTGCTTCTACGAAGCTCACTTCCGCGCTTTTGATCCTCCACCCAGCACCAGGTGACAACATCCTCCATAGCCTCCAGCTATCTTGCTGCCAACACCAGCTACCACTGAGCCCTCTCTGGTCTTCCTGAGATCCCCTCAGCCAAGCCCCAGTCTCGGCTCCAGTCTGCAGCTCGGCCGTTGCAACCTGAAATGGAGAATCGGACAATCCTGCTCCAAGGAAAGCCTCCGTTGACCTCTCCTTGAGTGTTTGAATCCTCCCCTGTCACCTGCAGCTTAATCAGACTGTTAGAGCAGCAAATCATACAGTAAATCAGATATCAGAAGCAACCATCAGCGAATCGGATGTGATCAGACGCTCTGACCACGTCTGTCAGTGTAATTTGAATTAAAGTGATCGGTCACTGGACCGATCTAGGATTTGTGGATCGGTCACCAGACCGATCTACTGCAGTGCTGGGATTCCCAGCTCTTATGGCAACACAGGCCTGATCGGTCACCAGACCGATCAGAGTGAAGCCTGATCGGTCACTTAGACCGATCAGGACATATGAACAGTGATTTTTTAATCAGATCCAAGATCCCTGATCGGTCACCAGACCGATCCAGGACTTTGATCAGCAAGGGAACTCACTCACTTCCCACTCCCTGATCGGTCACCAGACCGATCAAGAGTAAGGTAGTGAGGAAGCAGCCTGCTCCCTGATCGGTCACTGGACCGATCAGGAGCCACACAGTAGGTTCCCAACCTCACTGTATGCTCCCTGATCGGTCACCAGTCCGATCAGACATAGCTGGATCGGTCACCGGACCGATCCACTAAGGAGCAGCGTGCCAATGTCCCTGATCGGTCACCATACCGATCCAGAGACTCAACCCTAGCCCTCCAAGCTAGTGACTTCATCCACCTTAGCCCTCCAAGCTAAGGATTTTTCTATCTAACCCTCCAAGTTGGGAATTTGCACCTAACCCTCCAAGTTAGGACTTTTCACCTAGCCCTCCAAGCTAGGACTTTTCACCCAACCCTTCCGAGTTAGAACATCATCCAACCTAGCCCTCCAAGCTAGGCACCTGACCCTCCAAGCCAGGACTTTTTCACCTAATTCTCCGGGATGGGAATTTGCACCTAACCCTCCAAGTTAGGACTTTTCACCTAGCCCTCCAAGCTAGGACTTTTCACCCAACCCTTCCGAATTAGGACTTTTCCAACACCTAACCCTCCAGGTTAGGATTTTCCAACACCTAGCCTTCCAGACTAGGATTTTCCAACACCTAGCCTCCCAGACTAGGATTTTCCAACACCTAGCCTCCCAGGCTAGGATTTTCCAACACCTAACCCTTCAGGTTAGGATTTTCCATATCATGCCTGATCCCCGACCAGGACTTAATCATAATCATAATCAACCTAAACTAAAATCGATGTCAACACCAAAACAACAATCAGGGCAAAACTGCATCAACAATCTCCCCCTTTTTGTTGTTTGACAATCCGATTTTAAGTTTAGGGATTCTCAATCAATAGCTCAACTTTGGAATCATAGGGGAATCCAGATCCTCCCCCTACAACATGATCATCCTAAACTTAACCAATCCACACTCTCCCCCTTTGTCAAACACGAAAAGGGTCTAGACGGGCTGTTAAGTTTGAAACAGGCTCCCCATCAACCCTAGGGGTATCCCAAATCAACAAAGATGTGATAGGTTGTTGGATAACCATACGAACACATGTGAAAAAGATAGAGCAAGGTATAGCAATCACATGCATCATATGAACACGGATTATCAACTCGCAAAGCATGCCATAACATGTATATGTATCAGGTAGACATGGCATTGTAAGCATGAACATGGCAATTTAGCAAACATGCAGATAAAACTCATAAAACAACATGGCTTCAACAATAGATATACTAATATCAGATAAGCATGTGAAGCAAAGTCGGTAAGTCAAAGCATAAGACATCCAAACAAGTAGCAAAATACATGTGACACAAGGCCACAACTATCAAGTCACAGAGCATACAGCCCAGAAGTCATACAACACAGGAAATCATTAACCGTCAACGACATCGTCATCAGAATCATCAATATATATGATATCCCCGGGTGAAGGGCCACTGGGGGACACACCATCAGGAAACGTATGATGATACCATTCTTCATACCATCTGTCCTGGAACGCGCTCATCTCAGAGACATCAGATGCCAGGGCATCAAAACGGCGATCAAAAGACTGGAACTCGGAGCTGACCTCCTGTCGCCAAAGCTCGGAGATGTGTAGTTCGCATTCTATCTTTCGCTCTATCTTCGTAACCTGCCAACTGAGGTCAGGAGCCCACTCATCATAGTCTGCAGTAATAGCTGGCGCCCCCTGGTCAAGAACTGCTTGCGGTAGCTCCCCCACGCGGTTGCGATCCTTCCATCTCAGCCCCTCGGTCCCGAGAACAATGCCGGACTGAGCAAGCATACGACGATCCAGGCGGCAGTCTTGTCGAGTCATCGGCACAATTTGGCCCTGTGAAACGTCGATGCCAACCGACTCCAGCCAGGCAGTGATGATATGGCCGAATGGCATGTAGACTGACTGGGATAACGGCATACTGTGGACGATGATAGAAAGATAGACCGAAGCCACTGGGTCAAAGTCTAACTGCTGATGCATCCCGTAAAGCATCAAGCAGTGGAATGGATGAATCTCATCAAGGTGTTTCGAAGTAGTAGGAAGGAGACAATTTGTGATGATTTTAAACAACACATAGTCAGCAGGGGAAAGACGAAGAGCAGGGAAAGTGGGAAAGTCACGGGTGCGCTCACCAGAACCCCCTGGCCTGGGATGGCCTAGAAAGTACTCGTAGATGGAATCAGGAGTCACTCCATCGAAGGGAACTGGAAGGGGATTAGGAGGAAAAGGGTAGAGAAAGAAATCATTGTTTGATCTGCGACAGCCGAGAAAATTAGTAAAAATAGATCGATTGAAATCAAGATCAATACCGGCAACACGGGTCCGCCATCCCGTGCTCCACCCAGTGCCCTCTCCACACATCATGTTGTTATAGAATTCAGAGACCAAGTCAAGGTTGATTGGTCTCTCAAGATAAAGAATAGATTGGAGATTATAATGTGTGATAATGTGTTGGATGGTTGGGCAATGTTCATAGATGAAGGAATGGTCAATAGTTCGACATGACATTAACTTGAAGTTGTGCCACTGGAATTTGAAAGCAAGACCAGGACTCTGAAACCGAGTAAGTTGAGGTGGTGGATGCCCTTGAGAAGATGTAGATGACGAAGAAGTTTTCCCTCTTGAACTGCCCTCTAAAACCTCCTTTCCCTTAGAAGGCTTTCTAAAGGGTTGAATTGATCATGACACAGGATTCAAATGATAAGATCGACCATACAAAACAAGAATTGATCATATAAGATGATACCCAATCATTAGATCAAAAAGAAATTTCGATCATAAGGTGAGAAAGAGGGTCGCGGCAAAGATCAAGACACCACAGCAAGAACAAGAACAAAAACCATGGTTAGCTTCAAATCCATATAATCTATGAAGAGATTGATAGAACAACTGAAATCAAAGCTTACTTAGGCGCCATGGATGAGCTTGCGCAAGGAGGAAGAATCTAGTTCCTCAAGGTTGAGAGAGAAAGAGGCCTGCGCAAAAGAAACTCTCAGACGGAATATGTGGGGAGCTCGCAGGGAACAGAAAGACACCAGTAGAGATCTCCGCAAGAAATCGCACGCACGAAGTGGGAGAGACGCAGGAGAGTGCTCTTGCTCAAGCAAAGTCGTGCAGATGAGGAGTTTCGGCGCTAGGGTTCTGCGTTGAAAAGGGTTTTGTGAAATTAATCGGTTGGTGGATCGGTCCACCAACCAGAATTTAGTGCGTTTGAACGGATCACCGTTCGATCTGATCGCACTCAGACCGATCAGGCTACAGCCTGATCGGACTGAGCGTAACCTGATCGGTCGGGTGACCGATCAGACGCGCTTCTGATCGGTCGGTTGATCGATCAGGATACGATTAGTAGAGTCTTGAGGAAAACTGCTGGGCTCCCTGATCGGTCTATAGACCGATCACCATAGGTGCCAGATCGGTCCAGGGACCGATCCAGGCTAGCTCAGTACACTTAGTCAAATTCGGGAAGATCACGGCTTGCCTCGCTGATCGGTCTGTGGACCGAACACCACAGGAAGAAGCCAGATCGGTCCAGGGACCGATCAGCCCTATACCTGATCGGTCCGGTGACTGATCAGGGTTCCTGGTAATCCCTGATACGAACTGAAATGTTCAGTTTCAGAATTTCTGAAACTTTCCAACGAGATCTGATGAACTTTATCGAACTTGGACATGATCTCCTGACTAAAATTGATCCCTTAACAAGAATCAAAGGTCCTTATAGGTTCAACAATCACTTTGACCCATACAAATGGAGTCAAACTCAATCAACAATCAATCAAGCAAATTCATTCAAGTTTGAGTCAAATCCAATGTTCCAATCAAGTTGCCTTGATTGGAATGTCCAAGTATGATTATAGAGCCATATACACATATGTTATGCAATGGTTTTCCCCATACTTGGTCACCACCGTGATTATTATCTCGTCAACATAATCTCTCAAGGTATGCATTGACATTTTGAGAAATTGAGTTGATCCTAACATCTCACCCCATGTCTAGCAAACAAAAATATTTTGGTAAACCTTATAGTTTGTGTGAGATGTCCCCAAAGTTACCCAATTGATTCCCAACAATTTCGAAATAATCATGAAGGGTTTTGAATGCAATTTGAGAATCATGAAGCGCGACACATTCCCAATTCCCGTCTTAGGAAACTAAATTCATTTTCGGGATGTGGTTTAGTGAAAATGTCAGCTAGGTTTGACTTTGACTCTACATGAGAGAGTATGATGTTCCCCTTAGCTACATGATCCCTAATGAAGTGGTGTCTTACTTCAATATGTTTTGTCCTAGAATGATA
>JAGFNQ010004366.1:0-57669 GCA_024364735.1 Boesenbergia rotunda | reverse complement strand
ACCAGAATTTAATGCATCTGAACGGATCACCGTTCGATCTGATCGCATCAGACCGATCAGGCTACAGCCTGATCGGACTGAGGGCCTGATCGTCGGTGACCGATCAGACGCGCTTCTCATCGGTCGGTGACCGATCAGGACACGAACAGTAGGGTCTGGAGGAAAACTACTGGGCTCCCTGATCGGTCTGCAGACCGATCCCCACAGGGTGCCGGAGACCGATCCAGGTTGGCTCAGAATCCTTGGTCAAAAGGTTCGGAAAGTCACTGCTGCCTCTCTGATCGGTCGGTGGACCGATCATCACAGAGAGGGGTCAGATCGGTCTAGTGACCGGTCAGCCCTATGCCTGATCGGTCCGGTGACCGATCAGGATTCCTGATACGATCTGAAATGTTCAGTTTCAGAATTTCTGAATTTGTCAAACGATATTTGATGGACTTTGTCGAACTTGGACATGATCTCATGACTAGAATTGACCCCTGAACCAGAATCAAAAGTCCTTATAGGTTCAACAAACACTTTGACCCATCTAAATGGAGTCAAACTCAATCAACAATCAATCAAGCAAATTCAACCAGGTTTTGATTCCAAATCCAAGTTTCCAATCAAGTTGCCTTGATTGGAATATCCAAGTATAATTATAGAGTCATATACACATATGTTATGCAATGGTTTTCCCCATACTTGGTCACCACCGTGATTATTATCTCGTCAACTTAATCTCTCAAGGGATGCATTGACATTTTGAGAAATTGAGTTGATCCTAACATCTCACCCCATGTCTAGCAAACAAAAACATTTTGGTAAACCTTATAGTTTGTGTGAGATGTCCCCAAAGTTACCCAATTGATTCCCAACAATTTCAAAATAATCATGAAGGATTTTGAATGCAATTTGAAAATCATGAAGCGCGACACATTCCCAATTCCCGTCTTAGGAAACTAAATTCATTTTCGGGAAGTGGTTTAGTGAAAATGTCAGCTAGGTTTGACTTTGACTCTACATGAGAGAGTATGATGTTCCCCCTAGCTACATGATCCCTAATGAAGTGGTGTCTTACTTCAATATGTTTTGTCCTAGAATGATGGATTTCTTGGTTAAGTTAATTGTGCTAATGTTATCACATAACACTTGCACACCCTTGTAACTCAATCCATAGTCCTCTAGGGTATGAATCATCCACAACAATTGCGATACACTCTCTCCCATGGCAATATATTCTGCCTCGGTAGTGGAGAGAGCAACACAATGTTGCTTCCGACTCGACCAACTTACTAAGGACGAACCTAAGAATTGGCAGCCCCCACTAGTGTTTTTCCGGTCCAACTTACATCCAGCGTAGTCGGAATCCGTATAGCCCATCAAATCAAAAGATTCGGTACGGGGATACCAAAGACCTACACCAATTGTACCCTTGAGATATCTCAAAATTCGCTTAACAGCAATTAAATGAGAATCCTTGGCACAAACTTGATACCTAGCGCACATACCTACAGCAAATAGTATATCTGGTCGACTGGCTGTGAGGTATAGCAGACTACCTATCATGCTTCGATATTGAGTTAGATCAACAGGTTTACCACTCTCATCATTGTCTAATCTTGTGTTTGTAGTCATGGGAGTGGTTACCTCTTTCGAATCACTCATATTGAATTTTCGAAGCATTTCCTGTGTATACTTTGATTGGTGCACATGGATACCATCGCGAGTTTGCTTGATTTCAAGTCCAAGGAAGAAAGTCAACTCTCCCACTAGACTCATTTCAAACTCACTCTCCATGTGTCCAATGAACTCATTTAAATAGCCCTTATTGTTTGAGCCACAGATTATGTCATCGACATATACTTGGGTTACAAATATATTGTCACCATCTCTTCGTAGAAATAGTGTAGGGTCTATTTGGCCTCTAACGAAGCCCTTCTCAACTAGGAATGTCGACAACCGCTCATACCAAGCCCGGGGTGCTTGTTTAAGGCCATAAAGTGCCTTTTTGAGCTTGAACACGTGGTTTGGAAATTCGGTACTCTCAAACCCCGGAGGTTGTTCGACATAGACCTCTTCTTTAATCAAGCCATTTAGAAAGGCTGATTTGACGTCCATTTGATATAATTTGAAACCACGATGTGCTGCAAATGCTAGCATCAATCGGATGGACTCTAATCGTGCCACGGGAGCATAAGTCTCATCATAATCAAGGCCTTCAACTTGACTGTAGCCCTTAGCTACCAAGCGTGCCTTGTTTCTAATGATTTCTCCCTTATGGTTCAATTTGTTCTTGAAGACCCATTTGGTTCCAATAATGGAGGTCTTCTTGGGTCTAGGGACT
Source organism: Boesenbergia rotunda (assembly GCA_024364735.1). NCBI lineage: Eukaryota > Viridiplantae > Streptophyta > Magnoliopsida > Zingiberales > Zingiberaceae > Boesenbergia > Boesenbergia rotunda. The sequence goes on along the minus strand of JAGFNQ010004366.1, from coordinate 55,343 downwards.
AAGTCCCAAACTTGACTCCTCTCGAATTGACCTAGTTCATCTTGCATTGCAATGATCCAATCGGGATCATTTAACGCTTCATCAATTTTTCTAGGTTCAATTTCGGAAATCAAAGCAACTTCATTAGCCTCATTCCGGAAGAATGATCTAGTTCTAACCCCTTGATGGATGTCTCCAACAATTTGGTCTTGGGGATGACTAGAGGCTAATCTAGTTTGCCTTGGAGTTGGTGGTGCTTCTTGAACAGGTTCACTAGACACAAGTTCAGCCTCAGGATCCGGCTGATCAGTGGGTTGTCTAGGTTCACCGTCATCAGACTCATCACCATCAACAACACTTGGAGCTTCATTCAAACTTAGTCTCCTAAGTTCGAGTTGAACTCCTCCCACATTTTCTGATTGGTCACTTGTTTTTGGAACTTCTTCAAAGACCACATCAGCAGACTCTTCAACTAATCTAGACTTCTTGTTGTAGACTCGGTAGGCTTTGCTAACGAGGGAGTACCCGACTAGTATCCCTTCATCAGCCTTTGTCGTGAACTTTCCAAGGTGATCCTTGGTGTTTAGGATGAACACCTTACAACCAAACACCCTAAGATGTTTAACCGTAGGTGGTTTTCCAAACCAAAGTTCATGGGGAGTCTTTCCTAAAAACCTATGAATCAGGACTCTGTTTTGCACATAGCAAGCTGTATTTACAGCTTCGGCCCATAAGTAACTCGGGAGTGAGTACTCATTGAGCATGCTTCGTGCAGCCTCTTGAAGTACACGGTTCTTCCTCTCTACAACACCATTTTGTTGTGGTGTTCTAGGAGTAGAGAACTCATGTCTATAACCCTTATCTTGACAAAATTCTAAAAACCTTTGATTTTGAAATTCACCTCCATGATCACTTCTAATTATCTTAATTGTTAATGATTTCTCATTTTCAACTCTTCTACAAAAAGAAATGAAAATATCTAAGGTTTGGTCCTTATATTTCAAAAAGTAGGTCCATGTATATCTAGTGAAATCATCAATAATCACAAAGCAATATCTACTTCCATTCAATGATATAATGGTACTACAATCAAATAGATCAATGTGAAGTAAATCTAATGCATTGGAAGTACTTACAGTGCTTTTACCTTTATGTGCAGATTTTGTTTGCTTACCCATTTAACATACATCACATAATTTGTCTTTTTCATACTTGATGCTTGGTAAGCCTCGGACTAGTCCCTTGGTGGCCAACTTCCGGATGTTCTTCATGTTCACATGTGCTAACCTCCGGTGCCAAAGGGTGGACTCTTCATCTTTTGACATGAAACACTTAGCAAAAGCATTAGTAGCACTTTTAAATGAAACTTGATAAATATTGTCTACTCTTGCTCCTACTAGTACCGTGTCCAAGGTGTCATTTTGTCTAACTAGACATTGACTTGGTTGGAAGTCAATTGTGTAACCCGTGTCACACAATTGACTGACACTTAGGAGATTAAATTTCATCCCCTTGACTAGAAGGACATTTGAGATTCTAAGACATTCGGATATTTGAATGTCTCCTATTCCTATGACCTTAAGACTACCATTGTTACCAAATGATACATTACCTCTACTTTTCTTGTGAAGTGTGGTAAACAATGATCTATCCCCGGTCATGTGTTTGGAGCATCCACTATCAACGAACCAAGTTGATAGGTGCTCCCCCTCAATCATAACCTACACAATTCGAAAAATAGAAGTTTTAGGTACCCAAACCTTGGGACCTAAAGCATCAACTAAACATGACTTAGGCACCCATGCCTTGACAACTTTCTTTTGAGTTTTGGGTGTCCTAGATTGTCTCATGTCAGTCCTAGACATGAGAGACACAAATGAGGGTTCTTTAGAGCGGTAACCAATACCGGCCCTATTGTAGACTGCCCTCTGAGCATTTAGGATCATATCTAGGGTCTTAGAGCTATTTGAGAATTTCCCAAGAATATTCTTGAGCTTCTCAACTTCACTCTTCAACGATTGATTTTCCTCTACTAACAAGTTATCATGCAAATCACTGATTTCCTCAACCTTAGAGGACTTCAAACTTACAATCTCATGTTTCAACGATTTAATTTCATCTTCTAGTAATTCAACATGCAAATCATCAATGTTATCATCTCTAGATGCCTTCAATTGATCAATTTCTAATTGCAATGCTTTAACTTTGTTTTTGGATTTCTTAAGCATACTAGTTAAACATGCAATTGCTCTATAACACTTTTCAAGCTCGGGAGAAGTTACCTCTTCATCATCCGAAGATGATGAAGCCGTGTTTGCGGAGCTTGAAGATTCATCACTACTCTCCTCTCCAAGAGCCGAGAGCCACTTGCCTTGTGCTCTTCTCCTCCTTTTCATCATCGGATGAGCTAGAGGATGACTCATCCCAAGAAGCCTTCAAAGCTTTCTTCTTCTTCTTGGATTTTTCTTCTTTTCTTTTGGATTTCTCCTCCTTCTTCTTAAGCTTTGGACATTCATTCTTGAAATGCCCTTTCCTACCACACTCAAAACAAGATGCATTATTCTTATCAAGTTTGGATTCACTAGTGTTACCTCTACTTTTGAAACGTCGATCCCTTCGCATCATCCTCCTCACAAAGTTTGCCATCTCAGATGAAGAGGAGTCACTGCCATCTTCCTCAGAATTAGACTCGGATTCGGAAGAGGATGAAGATGATGAGACCTCCTTCTCCTTCTTCTTCTCCTTCTTCTTCTTGTTGGTTCGGTCCCCTGCAACTAAGGCAATCCCCTTCTCCTTGGGGCCTTTGTTAGCCATTTCATGCAACTCCATCTCACAAAATAAATCATCTAATTTTATAATAGATAAATCCTTGGATACTTTGTAGGCATCCATCATAGATGACCACAAAGCATTCCTTGGAAATGCTTTCAAAACATACCTCACAAGGTCGCGGTTCTCGACCTTTTCATCAATTGAATGAAGCCCATTGAGGACTTCCTTGAAACGACTATGAAGCTCACTTACCGATTCATTCTCCTTCATGGAGAGATTTTGAAGTTGGTTGAGGAACAAATCCCTCTTTACGATTCTAGAGTCCCGGGTGCCTTCGTGAAGCTCAATGAGTTTGTTCCACAGGTCCTTGGCACTTGTGAAAGGACCAATTTTGATGAGTTGATCTTTGTTCATGCCACATTGTAGAGTGACAACCGCCTTCGCGTCGACTTCACTCTTTCTTGTTTGTTCGGCAGTCCACCGTGAAGACTCGAGTTCTTTGCCTTCGTTATCCTTAGGAGGAATGAATCCCTCCTTCACCGCGAACCAAGTATGGATATTCATCTTCAAATAGTATTCCATCTTTGATCTCCAATACTGAAAGTCGGCGCCATCAAAGAATGGAGGCCGAGTGGTGGAGAAGCCTTCTTTCAAAGCCATCTTGTTGATAACTCTTGGATGTTAAGCCGTAAACAGAGCCCCAAGCTCTGATACCACTTGTTGGTGACGAGATGGTTAGAGAGGGGGGGTGAATATAGCCAATCACTTTTTCTTCGACACGTTAGCAAGTTTCTGCACTCGAAGTTGTTAGTAGCACAGCGGAAGTATGGAAAACAGAATGTGCAGAAACTAAAATAGAAAACTAACTACCAAGATTAGCAAGATCGCTAACAAGGAGATTTTATAAGGTTCGGGGATAACTTGCCCCTACTCCTTGGCGTGCCCTTAAGGTGGGCGATCCCTTGATCGTCAGCAGATCAAGCCCCGGTAACACCGGATAAATCAGCAACCTCCTTCTCGGTGGAGAAACCTCCCCACAGTGTGTTTCAAACAAGGATATAGTTTAAGCACAAAGAAACAACAAGAAGGATCTTACTCAAACACTTAGCAAGGACAAAAACACAGTAAGCTTCCCTAAGCTCTACCCAGTGGCGATCTCACGCAAGAACCCTTCTTCGTGTCTTCCCACTGTCGGACTCCAAGCTTCTTGTTTTCTCCTTCAAGCGCTCAAGTAATGGATGATTGCTTTTTCACTCGCTTGCTCAGAATGATGGAAACTTCAAGAACATAGCAAGCCTGATTTGGAGAACTCAAGGCACAGGAACTCAAGAACACAAGCTGTAAGCTTTCGAATTTTTGAACACTAGCTGTAAGCTTTCGAATGTTTTTCTTTTTCAACGAAGCTGTCTCCTGTTCCTTTTGTTTCTCCACTAAGCATCAAGTGACCTCATCTCCAGCAGCCTCCAGCTGCCTCACTGCCAACGCCAACTACACTGAACCCTTACTGAACTTCCTGAGCTCCCTCAGCCAAGCTTCAGTTAGCGGCTTCAGTCCTGCAGCTCCAGCCGTTGCAACCTGAGATGAGAAATGGACAAACCTGCTCCAAGGAAAGCCTCCATTGACTTCTCCTTGAGTGTTTGAATCCTCCCCTGTCACCTGCAGCTTAATCAGACTGTTAGAGCAGTATATCACACAGTAAAACAAGTATAAGAGGCAAACATCAGCGAATCGGATACAGTCAGACGCGATCAGAGCGTCTGACAGTGCAATTTGAATTAAAGTGATCGGTCACCCGACCGATCAGAGAGACTCCTGATCGGTCACCAGACCGATCAGGCTAGGTCCAGACCGATCAGGCTCTGTCCTGATCGGTCCCCAACGCTCAATCAGAAATCGCGATTTCTTTGTGACTTCTCCTGGATCGATCACCGGACCGATCCCAGGTTGTGGATCGATCACCCGAACGATCCACCCCTTTCTTGGGCGATTTCTGAGCTTCGCAATCCAGACCTCCTGATCGGTCATCAGACCGATCAGGCAACCTCCTGATCGGTCACCAGACCGATCAGATCATGACCAGACCGATCAGGCTAGAGCTAGCCTGATCGATCATAGTGAGGAACCTGCGATGCTGGATCGTTCTCCGGAACGATCTGTACAGTGATCCTGATCGGTCTCCAGACCGATCAGGTTCAGATCAGCAAGGGAACTCAACCTCAACTGTTCGCTCCCTGATCGGTCACCCGACCGATCAGGAGCCAAGCAGTAGGTGAAACACACACTCCCTGATCGGTCACCGGATCGATCAGGAGCAGTACAGTAGGTTCCCAACCTCACTGTGTGCTCCCTGATCGATCACCAGACCGATCAGTCATTTTTGAATCGGTCACCAGACCGATCCACGAAGGAGCAACGTGCCAGAATCCCTGACCGATCACCAGACCGATCTAGGGACGTAAACTTAGCCCTCCAAGCTAAGTTCTCTTCCACCTTAGCCCTCCAAGCCAAGGATTTTTCATCTAACTCTCCAAGTTGGGAATTTGCACCTAACCCTCCAAGTTAGGACTTTTCACCTAGCCCTCCAAGCTAGGACTTTTCACCTAGCCCTCCAATCTAGGACTTTTCACCCAACCCTTCCGAGTTAGAACTTCATCCAACCTAGCCCTCCAAGCTAGGCAGCTGACCCTCCAAGCCAGGACTTTTTCACCTAATTCTCCAGGATGGGAATTTGCACCTAACCCTCCAAGTTAGGACTTTTCACCTAGCCCTCCAAGCTAGGACTTTTCAACACCTAACCCTCCAGGTTAGAATTTTCCAGCACCTAGCCTCCCAGACTAGGATTTTCAACACCTAACCCTCCAGGTTAGGATTTTCCAACACCTAGCCCTCCAGACTAGGATTTTCCATACCATGCCTGATCCCCGATCAGGACTTAATCATAATCAATAATCATCCACTTAAACTTAAATCGGTGTCAACACCAAAACAGCAATCAGGGCCAGACTGCATCAACAGTATCTCCCCAATTTCTATACATAAGGTACTCCTAATTAAAGATATGAAGTTCAATTTACTCAGTGTGAGTCAGTTATGTGATGCGGGCTTTAGAGTTGAATTTCATGCTAGGACATGCATAATTAAATATAATCAATCAAATAATGTTATATTAGAAGGGTTTAGAGAGGCAAATTTATATTATCTTGACCTTGCTTATGCTACTAACAATGTTGTTAAGTGTCTCATGTCTAAAGAAGAAGAAGGGTGGTTGTGGCACCGGAGGCTTGGACATGTCAACATGAGAAGCATTGCAAGAGTGGCCAAGGAAGAGTTGGTGAATGGGCTACCAATGATCAAATTTGAGAAGAGCAAATTGTGTGATGCATGCTAAGAGGGTAAGCAATCAAAATCATCACACAAAGGTAAAACTCTAACCACTACTACTTTACCATTAGAGCTCTTGCATATAGATCTATTTGATTGCCATAGTACTCCCTCACTTGTAGGGAGTAAATATTGTCTAGTGATAGTAGATGATTTTTCTAGGTTTACTTTATGAAACATAAGGACAATATCTTAGAAATTTTTATAAGATTTAGCAAAAGGGTAGAAAACGAAAAATATATCAAAATAAAGTGAATTAGAAGTGACCACGGTGGGGAGTTCCAAAATGCAAGCTTCACACAATTTTGTGTCAAAAATGGATACAAGCATGAATTTTCATGCCCAAGGACTCCTCAACAAAATGAGGTAGTTGAGAGGAGAAACCGAGCCCTACAAGAAGCTGCTAGGACTATGCTTAATGCATATTCTCTCCCTAGCTACTTTTGGGCCGAAGCGGTTAACACCGCGTGTTATATTCAAAACCGGGTGTTGGTACATAGGTTCCTAGGAAAAACACCCTTTGAATTATGGAATGGAAGAGTACCACAAGTCCATTACTTTAGGGTCTTTGGATGTAAAGTGTATATCTTAAATACCAATGATGACCTAAGGAAGTTTGAGTCAAAAGCCGATGAGGAAATTCTAGTTGGGTACTCATCCACTAGTAGGGGCTATAGAGTTTACAACAAGAGGACAAAAGTGATTGAGGAGTCCTCGAATGTTAAGTTTGATGAAACAACAAGTACCTACCCTAGAAAAGCCTCAATTGATAAGGATATGGAAGAAGCCCAACCCCTTGCCCAAAGAATCCAAGACCTACATTTGGAGGGCAATGATCAAGGGGGAGCTAGAAATACCCTAGAGGATGAGGAAGAAGGTGTAAATGAACCCACAACCTCTAGGCCCTTGAGACATCATCACGATCACCCTATTGACCAAATAGTGGGTGATGTAACTCAAGGAGTAAGGACTAGGTCATATTTTAGGGATCAAACTAGTCAAATAGCTCTAATCTCTCAATTAGAACCCAAGTCCATTGATGAAGCATTAGGAGATGTTGATTGGGTTTTAGTCATGCAAGAAGAGCTAAATCAGTTTGAGAGAGGTGAGGTTTGGGAGTTGGTTCCTAGGCCCAATGATTGCACCATTGTAATCACAAGATGGGTCTTTAGGAACAAACTAGATGACAAAGGCAAAATCACTAGGAACAAGGCTAGATTGGTAGCTAGGGGGTTTAACCAAGTTGAGGGATTAGACTATGATGAGACTTATGCCCCCGTAGCTAGATTAGAATCTATTAGAATTCTACTAGCCTATGCCGCTCACATGAATTTCACACTCCACCAAATGGATGTGAAGTCGGCATTCCTTAATGGGATCATTAAGAAAGAGGTTTATGTAGAACAATCCCCGGGGTTTGAGGACCCTAATTATCCAAGACACGTTTATAAATTAAGAAAAGCCTTATATGGATTGAAACAAGCTCCCCGGGCTTGGTATGAAAGGCTTTCTTCATTTCTAGTGTCTAAGGGGTTTAGGAGAGGAACAATTGACCCTACTTTGTTCATAAAATCTAAGGACAAGGACATATTTGTTGCCCAAATCTATGTAGACGATATCATTTTTGGGTCAACAAATAATGACTTCTTACAAGAATTCATCAAGTGTATGGAAAATGAATTTAAGATGAGTTTTGTAGGAGAGCTAACCTTCTTTTTAGGCCTTCAAGTTAAGCAAACTAATGAAGGTACACATGTTTTTCAAACCAAATATGCTAAGGAGATGTTAAAGAAATTTGGCTTAGAAAATGCTAAGGTAGCATCTACACCCATAGGAACCAATGTGAAAATGGATAGTGACCTTGGAGGGAAAATGGTAAACTCTAAACAATATAGGAGCATGATTGGTAGCTTACTTTACCTAACTACTAGTAGACCCGATATACTCTTTGCGGTAGGTATGTGTGCAAGGTACCAATCTTGTGCAAAAGAGTCCCATTTGGTTGTAGTCAAGAGGATCTTAAGGTATGTCAAAGGTACCCTCAATGTCGGACTTTGGTATCCTAGAACCCCTAGTGTTGATCTAATTGGATACACCGACTCGGACTATGCGGGTTGTAAGCTAGATAGGAAGAGTACTAGTGGAGGGTGTCAATTCCTTGGGTCTTCCTTAGTTAGTTGGAGTAGTAGGAAACAACCATGCGTTGCCCTATCAACAACGGAGGCGGAATATGTGGCAATGGGTGGGTGTGTTTCCCAACTCCTTTGGATCATACACACCTTAGAGGATTATGAGTTATATTACACCAAGGTCAAAGACTTGTGTGATAATGTAAGTACAATCAACCTAACCAAAAATCCGGTTCGCCACTCGTAGGACAAAACACATTGAAGTGAAACATCACTTCATTAGAAACCATGTGGCAAGGGGAGACATAGAATTATACTATGTTGAGTCAAAGTCGAACCTAGCCGACATCTTTACCAAGTCTCTTCCCGAATCGGAGTTTACATCCTTAAGAAGAGGCCTTGGAATGCGTTTTGTGGAAGTGTAGGATGAACTTTGAGATACTGGATGTGAAAAAGGGTGTTTGATCCATTAGGGTGATACATTTGGCTCACTTGTGCTTGTGGCAGATTGTTGAACCATTAGAAGTATCAAAATATGAAAATTAGACCAACTATGGGGAAGACAAGTGTTTAATCAATGGACACTTTACCCAAAGATCATAGTTAGACATTTTAAACTTTTGGAAGCCATTTTATGCTTTATATAATTTGCCATGCTTTTGAAAGTTATATGATTGCAAAATTAGATTGTAAGTTTGGTAAAACCTTAGTGGTCTTCAAAGACTTTAGATTTTTATCAAAAGTCATGCATGTTTGAAATTTTATATGGACTAATATTTTTCCTTGATAGAGTATATCATTTCAAACATATATGCAAAATTTTACAATTTTTAAAATTTTCTGGATTTTTCTGGAAGTTTCTGAAATTCGGCAGAAAAGCTGAAAATTCAGACTGATAGCGTATCAGTCGACTGCACCATGGGCAGTCGACTGGCACACTTGTTTTCAGATTCTGAGACCTTATTTCAGAAATCCAACTTTCTTTCATTTGATGTCATAAGATTGGGTTGCTTGGGGCAATCATTTTGATGGTGTCAAAAGGGGAGAATGGGTGGTTTAAGTTAGAATTTTGACTTGAAATGGATGGTTTAAGGTATTTTGTTTAACTTAGACCTTGGATGATTAAAAATGGGGAGAAGACATGGATTAAGGGGGAGGTTATCTCTTAGGTTTTGATATGTCTTACATTTTTAATGTTGTTTAGTGTTAAGTGAAAACTTAACTTGGATTATGATTAGAATTGAAAATGAGGAGAAGACATGGATTAAGGGGGAGGTTACCTCTTAGGGATACTATGTCTTATGCTTTTTCAATTGCTATCTATTGCTATTGCTATTGTTGGCTGTTATTTATCTCTAAACTTAAAATATTACCACACATCAAAAAGGGGGAGATTGTTGAGGCAATCGGCCCTTAAATGATTGGAAGATCATGGTTTTAATGTGTGTGTGTAAATATGTTTTAGGTTAGAGTGTTATGTTGTATTTGATGTGTGTGATTGAGTTTGCAAGACTTGGAGAATCACACATGGGGGACATATCTGAGGGACGAGAGCCGAGAGAGGAGAGCTCCAAGGGCAAGCCGGGAAGTGGACTTCAAGGGCACACGTGAAGGGTAGCATGGAGGCAAGCCAAGGGAAGGCTTGCGTGCGCATCCGAGGGACGATAGTCAGAGGAAGAGGACTTCAAGAGGCAAGCCAAGGGAGCAGACCTGAAGGCATACGTGAAGGAGAAGGTCCGGAGTGGCTGGGACTAAGCTTGGGACTAAGCTGAGAGGCAGGGCAGTCGACTGCCAAAACTCACAGAGAGTTTTCGACCTCGGACCAGTCGACTGCCCTTGGGGCAGTCGACTGGTATACCCCGAAAACTAGCCGTTGGCTAGCAATTAATGCTAGACAGACTGCGAGTTTGTCATGTTCTCCTATAAAAGGAGGACCTTTTTGCACGTGAGAGGTACGGTTCCATACAGTAATGAAGTGTTGCTCGATTGAAAAGTGTTCCTTGCTTCCTCTCACTCATTCTACTTTATTCTGTAAAGAGGAAGATCACCACTGTAAAGGTTTCTCCACCTAAAGGAGGTTTTTCATAGTGAAAGTGGTGCTCGTGCGTGGATCCTTGGATTAGTCACTCATCTGGGTGGATACCAAGTAAAGTATTATTGTTAGCATTGTTATTGTATTTTCTTTGCATATTATTGTTCCGCTGTGCTAACGACATTGTAGAGATCGAAATCGAAAAGTGCTATTCACCCCCCCCCTCTAGCACGCCAAGACGATCCATCAGTCCATTCATTTAAAATCTAACATGGGTTGTAGGGAAAAGAAGGAGAAAAAGCACATTAGATGCTTCACATGTGGAGAGCTAGGGCATTATCACACCAAATGTCCAAGAAAAGGATAGCTCAAGAAATTGGAGCATTTGAAAAGATGGGAAAAAGAAGAAAAGAAGAAAGAAGAAAAACTCACATTAAGAGGGAGCTACAAGGGTATGTGAGGTAATCCCTAACTTTAAGAATATTTCAAATTTCCCTATGTGTGCTAGAAATAATGAAAATTACTTGTCTATGCGTAATTTTGGTTTTAAATATTATGATAGGAATAGGATTAATGTTGCATCTCAAAACCCTAAGGAAATTAGGTATCATGATAGACCTAGGATGTTTGAACCTATGGACCAAGGCATTAACCCAAAGAAGGGTAGACACATGCCTAGCCAAATTGGTAGAGCTAGAAATGTCCAAAATCGACATAGCGATACTACGGGTAAGAACCTAGAGAGGAAAAATCAAGCCTTGACGGCAAGGCTTGATAAATTGGAGAAACCCCTAGAAAGATTCACTAGTGGATCTAAGGGTTTAGGCATGGTGTCAAGGAGTCAAAACCATGACAATGATAGGCCGGGTCTTGGATATCAATCTAGGAGATAATATGATAGTAGAAAATCATATACAAGGATGTCATATGATTATAGCGAAGGGAAGGCCAAAAATGGCAAGGAAAAAGAAATTAAAGGAAAGAAGAAGAATGTAACCAAGGACAAGGTGTGAAAAGTAAAGGAAGCAAGGGATGTAGGTCAAGAAGCACCGGAGGTACACCAATGTGGTTTTGCCTTCATAGATGAGTCACCTAGGGAGGTGACTAAGGCTAAGAGCTCAAGGGAGAGCTCTAGGAGCCAAGTTGGGACCCATGATCTATGGATCCCGGGAGGATTTCTCTCGGAAGTCTAGATGGGTCATGGAGTGTGCCAAAGGATTTGGAAGACTCACTTGAATCTTAATTCTAGAGGTTTGACACATAAAAAGGAAGTTTTATGGATGAAAAGATGAAACTGAGACTATATTGCATGGAAATTAGTTTTCAATGTGTAGATTCCATATAAATCAATGCTAGAAGTGCATTGAGATTGGGGATGAGAAGATATATCATGAAGAGATCCAAACTAGGACTTTAGGCCAAGGATAATTTGAACAAATTAGGTAGTTTTGGATTTCGTATCAAACTTGGGATTGGGAATAGATTTACTTGTAAACATATTTTTCCCAAGTAGACATAGGTCCCACAAATCTCTCAACGAAATTTCAGATTTTTTGGAGATTTATGAAATTAATCATGCATTTCTGAAATTAGGACTGAAAAGTTAAAATTGGGGTATCAGTCGACTGGTGCAAAATCAATCAACTAGTCGAGTGCAGATCAGAAACTAAGGATTCGAAAATACCAGTCGACTGCCCCTGGGGCAGTCGACTGATCTTTCTGTTCAATTTCTCAGTCGACTGCCCCTGGGGCAGTCGACTGATACGCGAGGTTTTTAAAAGGAAAAGTCGCGTGTGGGGTGGCCGAACCTAGGGTTTCAGTGCCACCCCCTGCGAGCTCTTGTCTTCCTCAACCTCCCCTCTTGCTCCAAGCCTTCCTAAATCCCTAAGATCACCTTCCTAGCCTCTCTCTACCTCAGATCTAAGTCTAGGGTTGAAAGCACCTCTCTTTTCAAGTCAATCTTCATCAAACCTCATCATGCAATGAGCGGGAAAATGGTAACGACTTGTATGATTTATTGTTCACATTTAGTTCATGATTTGTAGCTAACTCTCTCCTTTTGCATGTTTTCCTTATTTTTACTCTTCATTTGGGTCATTGTTGATGTATGCATGAGTAAATTGCATTTTAGAGTTGTCCAAAAGAGGAGATTGGGTGAGGGTTCATCCCAACAAGGTCATGTAGATCCTGAGGCACCTCGGTTCGGTTCTGAGGAGTGGCGACGACGATTTGCAGATAATGAGTTTGTATTAATGAATTGTAGATATCTTAATAGGTCATACTTTCAAGAGAACCCCCCCCCCCCCCCACATTGCTGAGATGATCACCTACTTTGGTCTAGAGCAGTTAGTTTACTGTTAGCATGATGTTAATATTGACATGTGTAAAGAGTTTTATGTCAACCTCACATGCATTAGTCCCGATGATAGGACTTATGAGTCTATGGTGGCAGGAGTGACCATCCCTTTTTCACTTGCAGTTTTGGGAACAATTTTGGGGTGTAGGGCTTCCAACAATGCATTTACATATTTTTCAAAAGTTATCGAACCCTTCACCTTTCCTAATGTAACCCTGGACCAGATTCATCAGCATTATTTTGAAAGACGTCGATGTTCTATACAGCGTATCTTTGAGGCTAAGCGCATGAGTCCGGGTAGCAATGTATTATATAAGATTGTCTTAGATTGCATTTTACCTATTGCTACCAAGGGACAGTCGAAGATTCAATAGCCTCACTTGGTAATGATGTACACCTTAGAAAGGAGATTAGATATTGACGTCACCCTACATGTCTTTGCATCCATTGTCCACTTTTCTCATAGTGTCAATGCCAATATCTACATGCCTTTCTGTCATGTCTTGACCGAGTTCTTTGGGACTAGAGGCATTCGCACTACTAGGGGTCAGGTACATCGCCTGTCCAAGGACTACGACCAGATTGGTTCACGACAGCTGTCCTTGGCGGGGATTGAGTGCCTGCAGGGGGTGATGGCCTGGAGACAGCTCTCTGATTCCTCCAGTTCTGATGAGGAGGTTGCGCCTGCTATTGCAGCTGGGGTTACACAGGAGGAGTTCTCCCTACTACGGGCAAACGTTCATGGACTGAGGGAGGACTTCCAAACATTTCAGCAGCACCAGGTTGGTATTGATGGGGTGATTCACGGCCTCACAGAGCAGTTCCAGGGGTTCCAGCAGCGGCAAGATGAGATGTATGCGATGATGCAGAGCTGGAACCTGATGTATCAGGCTCCTCCTCCTCCTCCTCCTCCTCCTCCAGGCGATGACATGTAGGTCTCAGTTTGAGTTGATGATGATTGTGTTGAGAGTATATCTAGCGTAGACATTTCATTTATCTCTCAAACATTTTATTTTAGATTGTAATGGTTGAAAACTTCAGGGCTATGACCCTTGTGACCTTTTTGTGCTTTGGTTTGAGCTTTGTATGAAACTTTGAATTTATTTTTTCATATTGTTTTTATGAATTTTCAATTCATGGTTAATATTGCGCATATTGGTTCATTTCCTTGTTACTACCTTAATATGGAATGTTATAAGTTTGTTATGTTTATAACAGAGTGTTCATATATGTATCGTTATCAAGGGATTAAGATAAAAAGGGGGAGCTTTTATCACAGTTTATGACTTAAGGGTTCATACAAGAAGAAGGGGGGAGGTTTGAAAACAATTCTATGTTTTAAATGGTATAGAATAGGCTTGGCAAACATATAGAATCAAATGTAGGCTTGGAAGTTGATACAAAATGATACATTGTCAAAGAATTGGAGTTTGTGTCAAAAGTCAAGCATATTTGGTATTTTTCACGAAACTATATTTTTCTAGGGTAGAATATATCTTAGCAAATATGCTTACAAAGTTTCAAATTTTTCCAAATTTTATGGAATTTTCTAGGGGTTTCTGAATTTGGGCTAAGAAATTCAGAATTACAGTGTATCAGTCGACTGCCCTTGGGGCAGTCGATTGATCTTTCTGTGGGTTTGCAAAATGAAGGCACCAGTCGACTGATGCTAGATTAGTCGACTGATCCTTCTGGTTGTTGATTTCTGAGGGTTTTCCAGAAATAGATTGGGTTCTTTTTGACACTAGGGTTGGGATTGCTTGGGGCAATCGTTTTGATGGTGTCAAAGGGGAAGAACTTGTGGTGTTAAGTTAGGTTTGACTTAACTTGGTGTTTTGGAAAATTAGAAATTATGTGGAGGGCATAGGTTAAGGGGGAGGTTGCCTCTTGTTTTTGCTATGTCTATAATTTTCAAATATTGTTGTTTTACCTAACTTAAACATATTGCCACACATTAAAAAGGGGGAGATTGTTGGGGCAATCGACCCAAGTATGATGTGGAGGATCATGGGTTTTGATGTGTGTGTCAATATGATTAAGTTAGGGTTTTGTTGTGATTTAATATGTGTATGTGAGTGTGCAGGTTTGCAGGATACACATAGTCTTGGTTGGATGTCTTCAGGTACGGTGAAGGGTGGCATGGAGGCAAGCCGTGAGCTTGTGTGCGCATCCGAGGGACCATGAACAAAGCAGGGATGATGAGCCGAGGGAAGCAGACTTCGAGGCGTACGTGAAGGATGACATGGAGGCAAGCCGACGGCTTATGTGCGCATCTGAGAGATGAGGGCCGATGTCGAAGAGGGCTTGAAGGCAACAGATCGAGGCTGCTGGAGCAGGAACGATGAGCCTAGGGGCGCGGACTTCGAGGTATGCATGAAGGATGACATGGAAGTAAGCCGAGAGCTTGTGTGCGCATCTGAGGGACGGGAGCCAAAGACGAAGAGGGCGCGAAGGCAACAGATCAAGGCTGCTGGATGAGGAGTCAACCAGGTCGTGAGGTTTTGAGTGCTGACGGAATTGTACTTGGGGTGGGCTAAGTCGTGAGGGTTCGAGTGATGAGAGAAATATACTCAGGAAGGGTAACTCAAGACTTAGGCAGTGGACCAGTCGACTGGTGTGGGACCAGTCGACTGGTGTGGACTGATAGGGTTCACAATAAGATTAGTCGACTAGTCCAGGACCAGTCGACTGATGTGGCCAGAATTCGAAAGGTCAGACGGTGATATTCGAATTCAGAATAGACCAGTCGACTAGTAATGGACTAGTCGACTGGTAACAGTCATATTCAGCCTCGAGCTCTATTTAAGGGAGCTCGTTTAGGGTTGTTTCTCCTTGGCAAAACTTGCTTGGGTAGAGCTTGTTAGTAGCCTATAGTGCTCAGGGATTGTCCAGAAGTTGTGGTGAGGTTTCTCCACCCACAAGGAGCGATAAGAGCTAGCCGGAGGTGCTCCGGGGAATCATCCTCCGAAGGATAGGGATCGTCCACCTTACGGACTGCCGTGGAGTAGGAGCTTCATCTCCGAACCACGTAAATCGGAAGAAAATCGAACGAAAGCTATTCACCCCCCCTCTAGCTTAATGGTAAGATCCTAACACAATATACGAGAATTCACAATTCACATTATGTTATTATTCGATTCCGATATCATCAATGCTAAAACTAATGGAAATGTGTGTTGGCATTGATGAAGTATTTTGCTACATATCAATCTGTCTAGCTTTGCTTTAATAATGTAGTAATCCGTAACCAAACTTAAAATTTTTAATATTTTGTATATTTAATTTATTAATTTATTTTTTTTAGGTCTGCGGGTTGGTTCGCGTAACCCACAACGTGCCTTGAGTTGGGTTGGGTTGAGGATTTCCCAACCCACCAAGATGATGAGTCCCCCTCGATTGGCCAGCCATGGGCCAGACAACCCGTCATAGATTGATCCATTTGACAACTCTAGCCTTTGGGTCAGAGTAATTAATTAACATTTATAAATTATATTTCTTATAAAAAATAATGAAAAGAATATAATCATCCTTGTAATAAAAAATTATATACATACTATACAACTCTGATCAAACGTAGTGATGTAATATTAACTACATTACATTGTATTATAAATTTTATTATATTACAAGTTTTATTACATTATTCCTAACCAAATTATATTCACCCAAACATGAATTGGTAAGTTTTCTTTGGGCAAGTATTGTATCTTTATTTGTTCACTGTGTTGCGTCACTACAAAAAGAACACTCGTATAGGAGTGGTTGCTTAAGAGTGGTTTTAACACCGCTCTTGAAAATCGACCAATTGAATTGGTTTGAACTCAACCGTTTCTATTATCTGACCTGTTGGAATAATTTTAAAATCACTCTTGTTGAATAGTTTTAGCATTGGTTTGAAAAAACCGCTGCTATAAACCACTCTCAATGATACAACTATTAGAAGCTATATTAAAATTGTTGATATTCGATACTTTTAGTAGCGGTTCTGAGTCAAATGTTGTTACTAATCGTTACTGTTGCTCTAACTTCCAGGAGCAATTTTCTAACCGCTCATATTGAATTTTTTGAATAAAAGTTTGTGTAAAGTACTATTATAAACAACTTCGATTGCTCTAATGGTGTATAATTGATGTTTAAACTACATTTATTGCATAGTTTTAGCATTAATTTGCAACGGCTGATATAAACCGCTCTTATTGCTACAAACCATTTTTCTAATTTTTATTTTTGTTAAAAAAATATTCTTAATTTTATTTATACCAATTTTCTTTCTTTCTTATACTTATCTATCATAAGTTGTTTTCCTAAATATTTTTCCCCTAAACTCATAATTTTTGTTCTAGGTTTCAAACGCAACCTTTGCACCTTCATCTTCCTCTCTCCATCACCAAAATCCTAAATCTCATATTAGAAATCTTTTCTTTTTTCTATTCAATTTCAAATTTAAATCACACACTGACAACTTTTCCTATTCCTCTATTTAACTCCAAAACCTTAAGTCTCAATCAAAAAACCTTTCACTTCTTTTATTCGATTTTATTTATCCTCCGACTCCGCATAACTAGAATATACCGTTGATATTTTAATTAATATTTTTTAAAAAATATTATTATAAATATTTAATAATGACATTTATTAAAAATTATTTATTTCCCATGTATTAATAAATATCATTATTATTTATAGAGAATAATTTTTAAAAATATATTAATCTTATTAATTTTTTTCTTAACTTTTTGCTTTTATTAGCCTCTAATAGCAAGTAAAGCTAACTTAAATCTTTATCTTTCCTCTTTCCATTATCAACGTGAACCAGAGTTATTTCTATAGATAACCCTAATCTCATATTCCTATAGGTAATCAAAATCATTTATCAGACCCCAATATTTTTGGACTTATTAAGAATAATTATATAATTATAGAAAACTATTAATTGGTTATTAAATAATTAACTAACATATGAAATTATTTATCAACAAAATAATTATAAATTAATTTGAAAATGAGTAAATATCTGTTACTCTTCTCCTAATTATTAAGAATAATAATATATTAAAAAAAACTATTGATTAGTTATTAAATAACTAACATATAAATGCATTAATAGTTGTAGTCTAGTTGGTTAGGAAATTAGGTTCTAATTTAAGAGACCTAGGTTTGAATCTCGGTACAAATACATTTCTTTTAATATCTTTATACCTATAAAAAAAATCATTCTAAGAAAAAATAAAAACTTGAACCGTTTGTTAGTTAATTTGGGTCAGAATCGGGTCAACGGATACCCCGATTGGTTATGTGCCTAAGGTCAAGTCTGGTTCCGGTGGCAGTCGACTAGTTTGGGTCAGAATCAGGTCAATAAGTACCCAAATTGGTTACGAGCCTAAGGTCCGGTCTAGTTCGGAACTAGGCTAGGGTCGGTCTATCTGTAGGAACAATTTTACATTTAAGCATTTCAAAATTGCTCTTATATCCATAGTTTGTAGGAACAATTTAAAATTGTTCTTACATCTAAAGGGTTTTAGAGTGATTTAAATTGCAACTGAATTTTATAGCTATAGAAGGGGTTTGAAATCGTTATTATATGTACAACATATAAGATCAGTTTCAAACCATACCTACAAAGAATAATAGAAGCGATTTTTCAACACTTTACAACAAAATCACTTTTATACAATATAGGGACGACAATAGGAGGAGCGGTTTTTAAACCGTTGGTAAAAGTGCAAGAGTGGTTTGAAAGTCAAAAAATCGCTCCTATATGAGTGTTTTTTTTAGTGTGTCAATGTTAAGGTTCTATTTGCAGCTTCAGTGAATGCGACTTTGATGATGAAACTAGGTACTTAATAGTAGGAGGACAAAGCAGGAGCAAAGGAAGATTAGGGATTTAGTAGCTCTATCTCTTCTTCCTTTTGTTGTCTCTAATAAATATTTTTTCTTTTTTTTCTTTTGCTCGTTCGCTCGCCCTTCTAATTTCTGTGGGTTTTTCGGGCCGCGAAAACCGCCTTTTCGCGTCGCGGAAACCCCGAGAACCCAAAGCCATGGATCTCGTGCGAAGAAAAATTCCGAAACAAAAAACACGTATTCATTTCATGCTCAAAACTCGATCTACTCCTAGATCTAAAGAGGGATAAACCATTTTACCTTTGGTGCGTGCCCCGCTTAATCCCGCTCGCTCCTTTTGGATGTCGGATCTCTAGGACGTCAAGTGCCGTCCCTCTAGAAGTATCCACACGAACAAAGTGGATAGAGGAAACCCTTTAGGTGTGCTAGCACCTTTCAAGGGTTCGGCCAAGAGGAGAAGAAGAAGAAGAGCACCAACACTTGGAGGAGGAAGAAGAGAAGACACACCATCTCGAAAAATAGAACCAAAACTTGGTTTTATTCTCTCATTATGGCCGGCCACATAATGGCCATTAATGGCCATTAATGGCCATTAAGTGGCCGGCCATAAACCCCCTTTCAATTTGAATTCAAATTCAAATGGGGGGTTACAGCCTTTGGAGATGATGTGGAGCATCATCATTGGTCAAATACCAAGCCAAGTCATCACTTGGTCAAGTCAAGGTGAGGTGGCCTTTTGGTCAAGTCAAACTTGACCATTAATCTTCCTTGATGAGGTGACATCCACACTTAATGCTCTTGATGATGTGGAGCATCATCAATGGTTGGCTCCATGCCAATTCATCACCATGATGTGGCATTAAGTCAAGTCTAACTTGAGGTGGATTTGGGTCAAGTCAAACTTGCCTTTTATGAACTTTCCATATTTAGTCAAGTCAAACTTGACTCCATTTCTTCTCCCATGTCAAGTCTAACTTGAAGTGGAACCAAGTCAAGTCAAACTTGATTTGGATTTGGGTCAAGTCAAACTTGCCTTTTATGGACTTTCCATATTTAGCCAAGTCAAACTTGACTTCATTTTTTCTCCATCTATTTGTTCTTTGTGTGTGACCCTATAGGTTCTTGTAACGTTGGCAATGCTTCTAACATCTTAGAAACATAAGCAATGAGCGGTATCTAGCAACACATCATTGCTACCCAAGTTACAAGAATGTTGAGATCCAACATCACCAATGTGACTACTAATTATGACTTTCATAATATGTGACAATGTCCTTCTATCGTCGATATCTAGATTGATCTTCTATGAAGCATAGACCGTGTCATCCTCCAATCAATCTATGTGTCTTGAACTCCAAGTAGACTCACTAAAATCAAATAAGTTCAATATCTCATATTGCCTTATTTGGGCATGGCCATGCACTTAGTGATCTCACTCTATCAAGACTATGATATCTCTCCCGTCATATAGGAGGGATAGATCCCATCTACATCACTCACATCCCTCCGCATAATTTGTTACATACCCAGTAATCGCCTTTATAGTCCACCCAGTTACGGGTGACGTTTGACGAAACCAAAGTACATAACTCCTTATGTAGGGAACTATGGTGACTTCAGGTCTAAGGACTAATAGTCATACTAATAGTCACATGAGAAAGTATATGACACTCATATAACGATCCATGATACTTTCTCATGGTGGGTCATTCAGTATACATTCTCCAATGCATACTCATGTGTCAACTTGATATCTCATATCCATGACTTGTGAGATCAAGTCATCGTGTTGACCTACATGCTAGTCTCTATGCATTAACATTGTCCCTGAATGTTAATACTTGACTAGGAATAATTAAGAGTAGTGTTCTCTATATCATCTCACTATCGATTCAACCAATCGATTGATATAGATATGAACCTACTACCAAGGACGTTATTACACTTAGTTATTTGGCACCAATACAAGTAAGTATAATAACCATAATCAAATGCCTTTATTTATATATATGAAATATGATACAATAAGTCCATACAACAACCATCACGTGATTGGCTCTAGGGCTCTCACTAACAATTTCTCCATCTCTCACCCTCCTTTAGTTTTTCACCCTTCCCTGTCCACTTGAACAATTATGATATAAATCTAAGAGTCTATTTATCGCTTGATGCAATTAAGAAGAATAATTAGACTGTGTTTAGTTTGTTTTTTTTATTTTTATTTATGAAAAATATGATTTTTTGAAAATCGATGTTTAATTTGTATTTTCTATCTCTATTTTTTAAAAAAGAGATTTTATTTTTTAAAAAACTAAAAAATGTCTAAAAATTATTTTCTAATAAATAAGAAAATATAATTTTTTAGAAAATTAAAAAAATTACTCAAATCAAATGTAGCCTTAGTTTTATGGAGAGCTTCCTTATTTTCTTCAATGAAGAATGGATAGACCCCAAGGTATAACACAGATGATGGATGCATGATTTTTATGGCGTAATTATCAGGAGTCGATTCTCAAGAGATGATGATCTACATTTTCGACCCTACCACGTGCTTGCTGTTTGTATACCTGTATGAACCTCCCTGACTCTAGGGTGGTAATTAAGATAGTGAATCTATTTTATTTTTCAATAAAGAATGGATAGAGATAATTATTGTATGGAATGATTTAGCCTCAAAATAAATCAACTTTGAATCAAATAAGCATAAGGTGACAAAAGATGATTTGCTCGCCCTTAACGTCCCAGTTAACTCGTCCCAAGACCAACACGGAAGAGGTAAATCATAGGGGCTAGCTACTAGATCGGATATTGTATCTAGCACGTGGGGAGGGGGGGACACACTAACTTTGCCATATTTTGACTTCCAAATCTCAAGATGGTAGCACCCACACATTATCTATCAGTTCATCCATGAGAATATTTCAAATAAGCATAAGGTGGCAAATGTGATTCACTCGCCCTCAACACCCGGTCAACCCGCTCTAGGGTCAACGGAGGAAGTAAATCACATGTGCTACTAGTCCGGATATTGTGACTAGTGCATGGAAAAGATGAACATACTGACTTTACATTTTAAATAAGCATAAGGGCTCATTGCCATTGTGATCAATGTGCCAAAAGGTCACATTGATGTGAGCTCGATTAAGAGTTATCCATGAGGGCTCAAGTAGGGGTGTCAAAAATCAACACGACCCGACGACCCAACCCGAATCGACCCGAAAAAAATTGGGTTCGGGTTGAAAATTTTCGGGTTCGGGTCGGGTTCGGGTTGGGGGGTTCGGGTTGAAAAAATTTCGGGTCGGGTCGGGTCGGGTTCGGGTTGACCCGAAATTTAATATTTTGTGGATTTTTTGGGGTTAAATCAAATTTTATTTTGAAAATTAAGATATTTTTATGTATATTAATATCAATATAGTATGATCATGATGAAGTATTGAGATAAAAGTGAAGAATTATAGGGAAAATGGCGAAAAAAGACGTTTTGAATCAGTTTTTTCGGGTTATTCGGGTCGGGTCGGGTTGGTCGGGTTGGTCGGGTTCGGGTTCGGGTTTGGGGGTTTCGGATTGAAATCGGGTTCGGGTCGGGTTCGGGTTGGGAGTTAAAAAAAAAAAATTTTCCCAACCCGACCCGAACCCGACCCGACCCACCCGAATTGACACCCCTAGGCTCAAGTGTGAGTGAGGCCGCTAGATGAGGTTGTAAAAGAAGGTCCATGATAGCTACTGTGAGGAGGGTTGGAATGATTATGTCAATGTGTAGGCGAAATCATTGTGATCACAATGTGCTATAAGGCCATCACGTAATCATCTCAAATATTTACGATTCGATCCATAACTATGACATATTTTGTAAGAATTTTTTTTTCAAATAAGATGCGAACTCTGAGATGCTGAGCTTCTGGATTGTCCTGTTGTGAGTAATTTTCGATTTACCTGTTTATGGATGAGAAATTTTCATAAAATCGAACCGATCACTCGAAATTGAAAAAACTTTGTTAATTATTTTTTTTCCATATGATCACAATGGATAGATACTTATATGGATGGTTGTCACGAAATGAAGATAAAATGTAATCAGTATTTTTTTCTCCTCTGCTTTTTCTATAAGAATTATTTTCATATGTGATAATTAATTTTGATTTTTTAATTTATTAAAAATAGTATAGAATAATCATGTGAAATTATCAAAATGATGGATCTCACTTGTTTTTGTTTGAGAATTCTTCCCCTCTTTTTAATTCTTTTTCTCAACTCTCTGATCGCTGAGGGCCACGAACAAAATTATATCCTAGGGGTACAATGAATCTATCGAGAATCGTCGCAATTGTGATCTCTCTGAATTCACCATCGAATCCGGCGAGATCGCAACTACGACGATCTCGATCAATTCACTATTCTTCCAGGATATCGTTTGATTCGGAATGACGATCAGAGACTAATGATGGTGTTCGATCGATGATCGGAGGACTCGTCGACCATCGCCGACAAATTAAGACACGGGGACAGATAGAATCTCGGGATAGAAGATCACGTTTGTTGATCGCTTCCTCTCGTCCCATGTGTCATGTCATCCACGAAGTTATTGACATAGGACACGTGGTAAAATACTAATGGCGGAAGTCTCAGTACTACGTATCTCCTGCCAGTAACTAATCCCCACGTGTCGAAGCCGTTTCAGTTTGGTCCGTTTCACCTCACGCGTTACGCACTGCTATTGTTTTTTTAAAACCCCTCCCGAAGCGAAACTTTGTGACTGTGGTCCTCTCTCTCTCTCTCTCTCTGACTGGAAACGAAAAAATGGCGACTCGAACATCCCTTCTTGCCCTCACGATCTTGTCTCTCGTACTCTTCCCCGCTGTCCTCGCCGCTTCCGCTGGCAAGGGCGGCGCCGACCTGGACCACGATGAGGAGGACCTCAGCTTCCTCGACGAGGAGGACGACGGATCCGCCGCCTCCCATCCCGACAATGCCTTCGAACACCACTCCGATGAGTCGTATTCGGAGACGGAAGAGGAAGTCGAGTACGATGAGACCTATACAGACGATGGCTTTGACGATGCCGACCATGGAACTCACGAATCCACGCCCGCGATCGACGAGACCGACGTTGTGGTGCTCACCGATGGCAACTTCAGCGACTTCGTGTCCAAGCACAGACATGTGATGGTGGAATTCTACGCGCCGTGGTGCGGGCACTGCAAAGCCCTCGCGCCGGAGTACGCCGCGGCGGCCACGGCGCTACGCGAGGAGGATGTGGTTCTCGCCAAGGTGGATGCCACCGAGGAGAACGAGCTTGCACAGCGCTTTGATGTTCAGGGGTTTCCCACCGTGATTTTCCTCATCGACGGCGTCCACAAGGACTACACCGGGCAGAGAAATAAGTAAGTGCTTCGATATCGTCTTTAGCAGTACCAATAGATCTGGACCTGACCACCCCGATGTTTGCTGATCCGACCTGATTGTCTTCTATATTTTATAACCCCAAAAAATACCTGTGTCATGATCTTAGTTGCCTAATATGACTTTTTCTCTCCAGATTTCTATGTATATCTGCTCGTTTTCGGACTGGAGTTCCTGCTTTAGCCTGATAAACGAATACTAAATATCTACTTACACTTTTCGAGCAGGGACACAATTATCACCTGGATCAAGAAGAAGATCGGACCAGGAGTCCAAAATATAACTACCATTGAGGAGGCCGAAAAGATCCTGACTTCTGAAGACAAAGTTGTCTTGGGCTTTATTGACACGTTGGTGGTAATTCTATTATGGTCGTTTTGATTTTTAGTTTTGTTCTCTTGGCATATTCTAAAAACTTCAAAACCAAACACAAATCTGCCGGTTTCTACCCTGTTGAAAGATAGCAGAGACAAAAATAAAGTTTGGACTTGTGATTGGTTTAGTTTCCTCTCATGGGTTATTGTGGAAAACTGAGGTCGTAGAGTTGTTGACAACCTTTACTTAATGCTTGCTCAAAAACCAGCATATGTATTTTGGATAATGGATGTTTGAAGAATCAGATGCATAAAAGGTTGATATATGATATGTATGTTGGTTGACTAAATATCTCATTATCTGAATGCACACTACTATCAGTTATATTCTTGAGAATACATTTGATATGCCCAATCATCTTTTACTGAGGGTTTCTAGGAAATAAACTGCAGAACAGTTTGATTTAATACAATCGCTTTCTTCAGATTAACAAATTTTATTGTGCTATTAATATCTTTAGGGTGCTGAAAGTGAGGTGCTTTCTGCTGCTTCAAAACTGGAAGATGGTGTCAACTTTTACCAAACTTGCAATCCTGATATCGCAAAGCTTTTTCACATTGATCCCAATGCTAAACGTCCTTCTTTGGTATTATTGAAGAAGGAGGAAGAAAAAATATCCTACTATGGTATGTCCATTTGTGTTTCTATTTGAAGGTTCCACATGTGAATTCAAGTGTAAGAGGTAGATATTGACTTTTTTGATTCAATTTATGTAGATGGTGAATTCAGTAAGTCAGAAATTGTTGATTTTGTATTTTCCAACAAGCTTCCATTGGTGATTACGTTTACAAGGGACTCTGCTCCAGAAATTTTTGAAAATCCTATCAAAAAACAGGTTGACCTTAAAACAAGATAATTTATCTTAGATATTTAAACCAAATGTTTTTTCTTGACTGGCGTTTGCCCTTTCTTGTGCTCTCAGCTTTTGCTTTTTGCTACTTCAAATGATACTAAGAAAGTCATGCAAGCATTTGAGGGGGCTGCAAAATTCTTCAAGGGAAAGGTATGTGGCAGTACTTAATTTTCCCATTTACGTTGTTTGATAATATTTGTAAATTTTGTTCTGATAATGATATTCTGACTAGGTGTGTAATTCTATTTCTATAATTTCTTAATCTTTCTTCCAGTTTTTGAAGTTATTGCTTTTGTGCTTTGATATTATGCTCAAGATTTAGGTGCGTTTTATGTACTAATCCATAAGTATCTGATTGGTGAGGTTACCTTTTTTGTCTGAAGCTCATTTTCGTATATGTGGAGATGGATAATGAGGATGTTGGCAAACCAGTGTCAGAATACTTTGGCGTGGCTGAATCTCCAAAGGTAATTCTTTTACCCTAGTTGGTGTCGTTTATCAATACAATCAGTCATTATCATCTCAAGTTTACCCAAAGTGGTTCGTTCCTTTGTTTGTCATTTTCTGTTCCTTTTGATGATTATTCCTATTTTATGTCTTATCTAGGTTTTGGGATACACAGGAAATGAAGATGCTAAGAAGTTCGTCCTTGATGGTGAAATCAACATTGATAATGTGAAGGTGACCACATTACATCTACTCCCTAGAAATGATGCTATACAGTAATTTTTTTAAACTTGAATTCCTGTGATAATTTAGATCAATACACTAATTTTTTGCATGTCTGCTTATGAATTCTAAATAATATAGTTTATTTTCTTGATTTTAGAAATTTGCCAAGGATTTTGTGGAAGACAGCCTTAAGCCCTTTTACAAGTCTGACCCAATACCCTTGACTGTATGTGCTCCACAGTTTATATCTTCCCCTTGTTTTTATTATCTTCTGACCTTCCTTTTACAAGAATATAAGCTTTTGTGGATTTGTAGAATGATGGAGATGTGAAAATTGTTGTTGGAAACAACTTTGATGAGATTGTATTGGATGAGTCCAAGGATGTTCTTCTTGAGGTAAATAATTCATCTGTCAAGCATGTAAAGCAGTTTCATTTATACCCTTTTAATTGTTTCAACATCTTGTACAGATCTATGCACCATGGTGTGGACATTGCCAAGCACTAGAACCAACATATAACAAGCTTGCCAAGCATGTCCGGGGCATTCAATCTCTAGTGATAGCGAAGATGGATGGTACCACAAATGAGCACCCCCGAGCCAAGGTCTTGATTTGTACTTCAGTAACCCTTCACAGTCTGAATTTTAAATTGGCTTTTAGTCTTACTCATGCCACAAAATCTTATTGTTCAACACCTGAAGGATTATGAGTTTCAACTAAACTAAAATATGCTATTTATCGTTGGTTTCTTCTACATATGGAAGAATTTCAATGTAGATTTTGGCTTGGTTAAATTATTTTTTAACATACAAGTTTATTGAATGTGGAAGGTGAATAATCTATTTAACTGGTTGCAGAGTGATGGTTTCCCAACACTTCTCTTCTTCCCAGCTGGAAACAAGAGTTTTGAACCTGTAAGTCCTAACTTGACATTGCAGATTTCTTCTTCTCTAATCTATTCCACTTCTTCATGAGGATCTACTATATCATTCAAAGCACAACAATGATCTTATTCGTTCATCACACAGATCACAGTGGACACAGATAGAACACTCAAGGCGTTGTATAAGTTCATCAAGAAGCATGCAACAATCCCATTTAAGCTCCAGAGGCCAGCATCAGCTGCAAAAGAAGCCGCATCGGCCATAAAAGAAGAAACCCCAGTGCCAATAAGTGAGAAGAGTGCCACTACTGATGTGAAAGACGAATTATAGATCTCTCGAGGTGAACATTGATGCTGTAGCAATCCACCTTAGTAACTTAGTCCTGCAGATCCTTTGTGAACCCTATTAACTTCCTAGCCTTGGTAGTCTTGGATTGGAGGAATAAGTAGATGATTTAGCAAAACCAATTTGCTTTTTGTGCGGAAGTAGCTCAATCATTAGCTGTTTTATTGCACTTTGATTTACATGTGTCCGTTTAATATAGAACTTAGCGATTTTTTTGGTTGATACATAGTGTAAATGGAGTGATTGGCATACAAGGGTTCAATTGCTCGTCTGATCTGACCCCGAGCTTTTGACACTGGTCTTTCATTTGGCTTATCAACTAATTTATAGGACATAATTAATAGGTCATTAGCAAGGATTACCCACAATTATTTGGAGTTGGCATGTTTCTCCAATGATCCAATAGAATAATTACGCTATTCTTACCATTAGTAAGATTACAGTTGACATCAATCCTGAGTTTTCCTACCAAATATAAATTAATTCCATATTGTTGGATCGAAAGTGTGTCAGAGACGGTCAAGAACATGAATTGTAGATCTTTAAAATTCACTTTTTTGAGTATGCAGTCAAATCAAATAAACAGTGATTCAAGTTCTGTACCAATACAAACATACTACAGGGTTTATTACCTCCAGACTGCTATCTATGGTCCTACAATCCTTATCGTAAATTTCATTAACTTTCTTCTTTCCAATCTTAGCCGAGGTACGAAACTTCTTACTGTGCAATAAATTTATAATCATAATAAAGGATATAGATCTAAGCACCAACAACTAACGAAACATAAAAAGGAAACAAAATACTTTATAGAGATTTACGGGAGGAGAAAGATCTAGAACCGTAGACACCATTTCCTCTTGATTGTAGATATAGAGGAAGAAAAACTTTGTATCAAGATCAGGATCTCTCCTACAAAGATCAGCATAGATTTTTCTCAAGTAGTTTTTTTTTTCATGCGTGCATATCTCTTCTTTTGTACCAACTCTGAAACATCTTTTATGATCTTTACCATCACCGATCTTCATATCTTATTGTCTCCTTAGATAAGTTAGTTTTACCGTGACACAATCTAAATTTATTCTTAAATTTACCATACTTTCTATTTTTTGATAATAAACACTGAGATCATAAAATTCAATTCTAACATGCTTCTTACGATGATATTAAGAATTTTCATTAAATAGTGATGCCTTGGGTTAATACCTAAGAAGTTTTCTCTAAATTTAAATTTCCTCCCTTGTCCTTATTTTAGGACCTACTCTTCTGTACTGGCTTCCTTTTGCTTCGTCTTTTCTTTAGATGTTACATGAACCTTTTTTTTTAACATTGGACATTTGTTCTTATAATATCATTTCTCCCTACACTCATACTATGTGATTTTTATTTATAACAATTGAACTTGTTTGACCTCCATGAGTTGGATTATCTACGCTTGTAGAGGAGGTACAAGCTTGCTCCTCATTGACTTGAGATGTTGAGGTTTCTCTTATTTTGGTGTCAATGACGTTTCGTCCCCCTTAATCCTTGAGATGGTCTCTTCCTTTCTTCATCTCCAATGTTGAACTCCTTCCACTATCCAAATGTTCTTACACTTGAGCCAATGAGCCTCCTTCCTTGGACTATACTCATTATGTGTCGATGATAAATATTTATGGAGCTTGGCCAAATTGCACCATAATTCATTTGAACAAAATGTCATTAGGTAGAAAATTAAACAAAATTTTAATTACCTTGTCGTCTCTTGACTTGCCCCGTAGGACATTTACCTTTTCAAAGAGGTTTTCCTCTTTTATCATTTGAAGCTTCAAATCCCTAGCTTTTTCAAGGTAAACCACTCCTCTATATTCATTTGAAAAAACATTTCCATCTTGCCTTCCACTGAGCAAATCCTCCTAAGTCAAAGGGTGGTGGAAACCAAATGTCATATCCAAGACCATCTTAGAACTCCATTTGATCAGTTGGATATCAGAAAACTCAAGGTCGCAACTCTTTCTTCTTCCTCCTATCGCTATACTCCTTTGGTGCTTTGTCTAATTAAGAGCCAACCTTGCTTTGATACTATTTGTTAGACCGTTACGATCGTTTGGGGAGGGGGGGGGATGACAATTCAATTTGTACACGAGATTAATATGCATAGGAAGTATAAATGAAAGAATCACAAAACAAGACAAACACACAACTCAATTTTTACGTGGTTCAGAATCTTCGATTCACTCGACCACCTAAAGTACTAGTGATAACACTACTATTCTTTCTCTTTGTCGGACACTTTTTCGAAGCAAAGAAACCTCTTACAATAATTTATTCTTACCAGCAATGCGAGCAAGAATACAAAGATATAACAGAAAATAAATATAAAAGCAAATAAAACAATTTTATAATAATGAATCTATGCTTTGCTTGCTTTATAATTGCTTTGAATATGGAATACAATAGTACTCACCATGAACTTCCACGAATTGATCTCAACTCAAAGCTTGAAATTTCCACAAAACCGGTTTTATAGGGTCATTGTTCATGATTAAAATTTACTTATCAGTCGATTGCTTTCTCCTCTGTAGTTGATTGTTCTACTGCAATTCGAACATTGCTTTGCTCAACGACTCTTTCCAACTTAACATCCAAAACATCAATCAATTGCTCTGCACTTCACTAGTCGATTGATAGTCATCAATAGATTGTCGTAATTGACTCTGAAACTTCTGTGATGTTTAACATATAAATAGTTGAGTTCACTAGTAAACTGTGCTATTAGTCAACTAGTAATCTCATAGTAGTCGATTGCTCATACCACAAACCCTCTCAAGCCCTGACCCTTGAATTTATAGTTTTCAGTTCATTTGTTGATTAGTGCACCTATATTTGTCAGCTGCAAGACTTTTTGTTCGATTTTGGGCTAGAAAAATATTGTTATTGAAAATATTGTTCACATTAGTTGAGTGTTGTAGTCAACTAATACTGTTCACAGTATTGAAATTACTATTCACATCTAATTCCTTTATGCCAAGAGATACCCATGTCTTTGGAACTTCCCTGTATGACTACTATAGACCAACCTCAAATTACTAGGACTTCATTCTTGTCTAGTATAAAGTTGACCAAAACCTACAAGGACTTTCATGTTTGACCTTCAATTGTCAATATCTAGTTAATCATATCTCACTTGAACTTCCACTTTCAAGTATCTAGTTCAACCTTCCCTAGTTGATATCTCACTCAACTACCAAGTATATTCATCAAACATCAAAATCTAATTCGAGTTTGGTCTGTTAGATCAATGTAGCAAGAGGGGGGGGGGGGGTGAATAGCAATTTTTCATTTTCTTCTCTACCTACGTTGTTAGTGCACAAGCAGAAATATAATAAAACAAGACTAACAACTAAACAATGCTAACAATACCTATTTACGTGGTTCAGAGAAGATGCTCTTACTCCACGACAGTCCGTGAGGTGGACGATCCCTCGATCCTTCGGCGGATCACTCCCCGGATGCCCTCCGACTAGCTCGCGTAGCTCCTTGTGGGTGGAGAAATCTCGTCACAACTTTGACCACATTTCTGAGCTTTACAGACTACTAACAAGCCTTAACCAAGCTTGTTTCGTCAGAGGTTTCCTGCCAAACCTGAGCCTCTTTAAATAAAGCTCAAGGCTGGAAAACACCCTACCAGTCGACTGCTCCCAGGGCAATCGACTGCCCCCACTCAAATTCGACCGTTATAGCTCAACGTTTGAATTCTGGCTACTTACCAGTCGACTGCTCCTGGGGCAATCGACTGGTCCAAGGCCGAAAACCTTCTGTGAGTTTCTGTTTGTGCTGGCAGTCTACTGTTATATTCCCAGTCGACTGCCCAGCTTATACAAACACTCTTCCTCACTCTAACGACCCTCCTCCACGCGTGCCTTCAGGTACACTCCCTTGGTTTGCCCCTTGAAGTCTTCTTCCACCGGCTATCGTCCCTCGGATGCGCACACAGGTCTTTCCTTGGCCTGCCTCCATGCCACCCTTTAGGTGTGCCCTTTGAAGTCCACTTCCCGGCTTGCCCTTGGAGTCCTCCTCTCTCGGCTCTTGTCCCTTCATGACTTAGTTGACTCTTCACCAGCAACCTTGACTATTGCATTCGCTCCCTTTTCGTCTTCGGCTCCCGTCCCTCGGATGCACACAAGCCTCCAGCTTATCTCCATGTCATCCTTCATGCATGCCTCGAAGTACGCGCCCCTCGGCTCATCATCCCTGTTATCCATGGTCCCTCGGGTGCACACAAGCCTCCAGCTTGTCTCCATGCCACCCTTCACCGTACCGAAGCCGTCCAGCTAAGTCCATATGTGTAACTTGCACACTCACATACACATATTAGAACCCAAGGGAAAACCTAACTTAAACCCTTTGCCCAAACATCAAAACACATGGTCACTTTGGACCATAGATTGCCTCAACATGGTCAACCTTGACTAGAGGTTGAATACACCAATATGTCAAGTTTAATCAAATACTTGATAGTGCAGAAGTCCAAGTGAGTCATGATTAATCAGCCACTTAGCAATTAAATGTCCAACATAGAGTTTACTAGAATAAAATTTAAGTAGATCATAGTTGACCAGACACTTGACATTTGGATATCTAAAAAAAAGTTGGCAAGTGGTAAAGTTCTAGTGAATCATGATTGACTACACACTTGGTAGTTAGAAATCCAATAGAGAATTGATAAGCGAGCAAAGTCTAAGTGGATTACAGATAACTAGATATTTGGTAATGAGGGAAGTTCTAACAGATCATGTAGGATTGAATGATTGACAATGGTGAAATCCTAATAACTAACAAGTCAAAGAGGACCATATGTCAGGCATGAGAGGGAATCTTGACAGGTCATGGAGGATCAAATCAGCATGAAAGAATGGAAAATTTTATTTAGAAGAGATACTGTGTCTTGATTTCTCTGCTAGCTACACAATTATACAACTAAAATCAAACAATCAATAAGTAGTAACAACAAGCAATTTCTACTATAAATTTTAATCAAAATTATTGAAGTACTCACTATATACCCATTGATAAGCACTTTCTTGGATTCTATTAAGAACATTTACCCGTTTGACTGAAATTTTAGTAAGCTCTCATGTTGAAATAGCTCTCTGACCTGCATAAATTATTCAAAACAAAATGACAGAATATACAAGTTAAGATTAATCAAGAATGTTATTAGGAATATGAAAATAAATAAAGCTAGTTGGGACAAATTGTTAGAATATTTATTCAATGAGTCTTACCACTCTAGTAGCTTTTGCTGAGTGATTTGAGGTGTTGCCCGTAAGTGCATGTAAACGTCGTCAAATAATAAAATATTGATCCACAGAGACTATTAATTAAGCACTAGTCGATTATACAAAAGTAAGCTATCTATACGGTCGCAAGTTGGTTGTGAAAAAGCTTGCTAGCGAGAGAAAGAGAGAGAGAGGGAGGAAGAGTTGATCTTTGGGGAAGGGTGGATGGGTGAAATCTAGGATTTTAATTTCACTACAATGCTAGTTGATGTCCTATGGACTGTTCATATCATAATCTCCATATTTACGAGCTCGTGGAGATCCAAATTAAGTACCAGTATTAACCTTGCAGAAGTGCACTGGAATGCTTCCCCCTTGGGCATCCAATGTCATTAAGTAGAGTAGGTAACCTAAAGAATCCAATTAAAGATAATCCTTTATCACTAAGGGTCCCTGGTCATACGTCTGTAGATTACGCTAAATACTTCCTGACACAAGGATAGGGAGAAACCCATTAAGTAGTGTTAAGTAATCTCTTGTAAAGGATTGACCTCCATTTTGAGGTAATGCCGGAGATTATAGGATTATAGAGAGCGATAGAGGAGGGGGGGGGTGAATATTGCATTCGAAAAATTCTTCAGATTCGTAAAAGGAAGTGAGTATGCTGCGGAAAGTAAAGTAAAAACAAGGCTTACACCTTTTGTTTTTACTTGGTTCGGAGTCTGTGACGACTTCTACTCCAAGGCCAACAGTCCTTAACTGTTTACTTTGGGTAATTCTATAATTCGCAAATGTGTACAAGAATGTAATGTTTAAGTACATGAATAAAAAAGGAATATCGATACCTTCAAATGAAATGAAGGAAAAGTGCGTCGTTATCTGAGCAATGTTTCGTCGTCTCTGGATCGTTTCGGCATAGCACACACGAGAGCACAAGTGATGTAGAAAGTTCATGCTGAGTCTCTGGTGGAATTTGTTGGTGCAGACAGCACCCAAGTCGAACCTGGGTTTTGATAATGGCAAAGGGTTCAAAAGTTAAGATGTTATGTTTATCTAACATGTTACTTGAGTGTGCAGATTGAAGTCCTAGCGAAGGACTGCTAGGCACCTAGCGAAGGACTGCTAGGCATCGAAACCCTAAGACCTGGCGAAGGACTGCTGGGCACCTAGCGAAGGGCTGCTAGGAGTTGAAGACCTAGCGAAGGACTGCTAGGAACCAGGCGAAGGACTGCTTGGTACTGAAGACCTAGCGAAGGATTGCTAGGCACCAGGCGAAGGACAGCTTGGAACCGAAGACCTGGCGAAGGATTGCTAGGCACTAGGCGAAGGACTGCTTGGTACTTAAGACTTGGCGAAGGACTGCTAGGCACCTGGCGAAGGACTGCTGGGCAAAAGTCCAACCGGAGGAGCCGGTTGGCAACAGGTAAAATCTCCTGAGAGGAGTAGGTGAGGATGCGTTCCCCGTCGAGGGAACAGTAGGCGTCGGTTCGACCTAGGGTTCCATTTTGGAGACCCAAAGTCAAAACCAAGACAGCTATGGCTGTAAAATGCACTAACATGCTTGCTTTGTTTTTTTTTGGTACTAACCCTGGATGCAGGACCGAAAGAACGAGTTTTTGCAGCTCAGAACGCCCCAAAGGAGAGGGGCAGTAGCTGGGTTGGGCGCCCGGGAGGTCCCGGGCGCCCTAAGTCAAAGCCAAACAAGAGTTAGCAAGAAAACGCTTCGGAAGCTCAATGCTCCCGGGCGCCCCTAGTGTCCTGGGCGCCCCGGATGCCTCGGGCGCCCTGGGTCCAAGCCAACGAAGCAGATAGAGTTCTATCCAGCCGAGAAGCCAACAGATTGAGTCAACCCGGGTGCCCCCTGCTTCCCGGGCGCCCCCGTCAAACCCTGAGCCCGATCCTGGAGGGATAAGAGCTGACCGAGTTGTGGATGAGGGTTTCCGGATCGGGAGACACGTGGAGGGCGCCCCCAACGTCCCGGGCGCCCCCAGGTTCACTATATAAGGGGCTCGACCCCCAAGGCTTCCAGACACAGTTTTTCAACGCTTCAATACTCTTCACTCAAGCGCTCTGCTCGGGAAACTTCTGATCTCGAGGTTCTAGCGCCGCCGCCGACCCTACGCACCGAAGAACGATCCACACCGGGCGTTGGTAACGAAGAGTTAGATTTCTGTTTTTACTGCACTACTACTGTACATCTTCTTATAATTATTTGCGCGATTATAGTATTGCCCGTAGTAAACGGTCAAGGACCGTGGGCCTTGGAGTAGGAGCCGACTGCGACTCCGAACCAAGTAAATCCTTGTATTCGTGTTTGTGTTTGTGTTTTAATTTCCGCTACTCATTCTCTTAAATTTATATCTGAAAAGGTTTTACGATATTCACCCCCCCTCTATCGTATTCTATCGATCCAACAAGTGGTATCAAAGCGGAGAAGCTCAAATTTGGTGTAACCACCAATTTGAGAATTTTTTTTCGGATTTTCTTCGAATTTTTTTTCTTTTTTCTTTGTTAATCAAGGTTGGTGCAACACCACTCGATAATTTCTTTTCTTCCTGCACTGCTAATCCAAGACCAAGTCTTGGGACATTTTTTTTTCTCTCTCTGTTCAGTAAATTTTAAATGGCTATGCAAGAAGGCTTTAGCACCGCCAGACCACCGCTCTTCAGTGGGGAGGATTTCTCCTACTGGAAGAATAGGATGGAAGTCCACCTGAAAACTCAGGTGGACATGTGGATAATAATCCAGTCCAGACTGGAAATTCCGAAGAATGCTGATGGAGAACAACAATCCTACACTAAACGCTTCGCTCAAAAAGAAAATTGAAACCGATGCCAAAGCAACTCAAACCCTTCAATGCAGCCTAACCAAAGAGGAGTTGAACCGGGTAGGCCCATTCAACAGCGCAAAGGAACTCTGGGGTAAGTTAATTGAATTACACGAAGGAACCTCCGACACTCGGATCAGCAAGAGGGACCTTCTACTGAACAAGCTGTATACCATCAAGATGAACGACAGCGAAACTGCAGCTCAACTCCATGCCAGAATTCAGGAGCTGATGAACGGTCTACATACCATCGGTCACAAGGTAGAGAATCGTAACCGGATCAGGTATGCTCTTAATGCCTTCCCTAGAAATACTTTGTGGGCATCTATGGGAGATGCATACAAAGTTTCAAGGGACTTGTCTAAAATCAAGTTAGATGAACTATTTTCTGAATTAGAATTGCATGAGCAGACTAACTGCACCCTGGCCGAGAAAGGCATCGCTTTTGTTGCAGGTAAAACTGGAAAAATAACCAAGAAGAAGCCTCAACCTGAACCTGAATCTGATTCAGACTCGGACTCAGAAGAAAGCGAAGGAAATCGACCTAAGCTGGTTCGGCTAGCTCGGGACTACTACAAAGAACTAAAAAATCCTACCAACAGAAGGAAAGCCAGCCGAAGAAAGGAAGAACCAGCTGAACCTTCAAATGAGAAGAACAAACCAAATGTGACCTGTTACGAATGTAAAAAGAAGGGTCACTACAAGACTGAATGCCCTAATCTGAAGGAAACAAAGTAGACAAGAAAGAAGAAAGCACTTCAGGCAACATGGGACGAGTCCTCCTCCTCCGAAGAAGAAAAGGTCCCACAGTCGAACCTGCTCACACTAACCGCCTCAGAAGAAATCGAGACTGAGTCAAAATCAGAACCAGATGACGGCAAACTCACATTTTTAGAGGATGGCGAAATCACTGTAAGTGGTTTTACTAGAAATCAGTTAAATGAATTAATTTCCTATCTTTCTCGAGACTCGGCGAAAGCCAAACTCCGAGTCGAATCTCTCCGATAGGAAGTAAAACTCCTGAAAGAGGGAGCTAACTCTAGATCCTTAACTGAGAAGGTTCAAGAAGGAACCTCTACTCAAGTTGAAAAACTTGAGAAAGAGAACTCCTCCTTGAAAACTCAAGTCAAGGACCTTAGATCAGCCATAGAACGGTTCACTTCTGGTTCCAAGGGTCTTGACATAATTCTTGGAAAACAGAAGTCGATTCTAAATCGATCCGGATTAGGCTATAGAACCAAGTCTAGACAAAGATCATACTATGCTGTACTGAACCAGTCCAGACCTAAGGTTCAGGCATGAGTACCCAAACTATGCCTGAATAAACAAACTGGATCAAATCAGTATTGGATCCCCAAGGACAAGATTCACATCTTACCAAACCATTATCGTGGCCTAGTGCCTCGCCAAGACCTGGAAGCCAATTTTTGAAATTCAAATTCAAATTATTCTTTGTCAAATTCGAATCTAACACAAATTTTCAGTTAATTGTAGATTAAAACATCTTTTTAAATAAACTCAAAATTAACTATTTTCAAAATTAATTTAAGTTTTTCAAAATAAATCATGATTCTTCAAAATAATTCTATTTACTAAAACATGTCTCACAAAACCTATAAGGCTAACGTGATTGACAACTCTAAAATGAGTGAGAGGGTAAAAGTTAACTTAAATAAAATTAAGTTTATCTTTGTACTGTTGTTTAGTACAAACATTAAATTCTGTAGCTTAGAACAGACTTGATTATTGCTTGATTTAAATAATAGTCAAATCATGGTCAAAATAGTCAAACCATGGTCACAGCAGTCAAACCATGGTCATAGTAGTCAAACCATGGTCAAAGCAGTCAAAATACTTAATCCATGGTCAAACGGTCAAACAGGTCAACAAAACAACAAAGTTGCCAATTCCCACCTAACCCGGGCGCTCGTGACTCCTCGGGCACCCCCACATCTCTTTCACTTCGTTCAAGGCAGAAAAACTGCCATGTCTCCCTAACTAGGGTACCCCGGCCCTTGCGGGCGCCCCCAGGACCAGTCAAAGGCAGCAAAGCTGCCATCCCTTCTTGACCTGGGCGCTCGGGCCATCCCGGGCGCCCCCATCCAGCAGCAGGTCACTGCTAAAGCAGTGACCATCTGACCCGGGCGCCCGGTAGCTCCCGGGCGCCGGAGCTAAAACGCCTTTATAAGCCACCCGAACCTCCTCATTTTGCCACACCCAAAACACCTCTCTTCTCCAACTCTTCTTCTTCCAAGGCGACCTAACACCCCCCGAGTGACTCTCTTGCTCCCTCAACCTCGACCATGCCTCCCCGAGCGACTACTCGGTATGATTTTTCTTACGCATTTAAAATTATCTTTCTTAAATTCCTTTCCTTTAAACGCATGCTTCTCATCTTAGAAAACGCTGAGCAAATCAAGCAAACCCTGGTACCGAACCTAGTCCCGATCCTAGGTTCCCAACCTTAGAACTTTGTAACAAATTTGCTCGAACAACATATAAACCTATAAAAACGAGTTATCTCAATAGGCAATTCTTCACTCAATCTTGTCCACTGGCCATGAATGTTATCAATTTTTACCAACTAGACAACCTTGTTTTCTGCACCCATCCTATTAACACAACCCTATGTGCAGAATTCTATAACAACATAGTTAGACAGAATGATCTTATGTTTGTCACCACCGTTCAAGGGATGCCCTTGACAATCACACCTTCATTGCTCAACCGATTCCTTGGACTACGACCCTCTCGGTCCACCTTTTGTTGTTATCCCCGTAGGGATCCTCCATTTGATGCTCCTTACTCTCATATTGACCTAGATACTTTACACTCCTACTTCTATAGGGATGCTAGGAACCCCTTAGCCAGACGATTTCAGTCTGTCGACCTTCAAGTTCAGGACTATGCTCTTTATAGAGTTCTAGTCCGCTGCTTTTTACCGTTATCCACTAGGGACGTTGCGACCATGCGACCATTTCATACCTTCCTTCTATATGCATTGATTCATCATCTTGATATCGACATTGGACTCCACATATTCCCCACGATTCTATATGCGTCCAGTGTTACCACTCAGGGGCGGGTACGCACCCCTTACCGTCACATCATCACCTCCATTCTTCATTATCACGGTCGTAACATTACCGATGGAGAGATGACCGCGATGACTGACTTCGATGAAATAGGTTTTAGGAACTTTTCCCTAGCTGGTATAGAGGTCTTTGCTACCGGGGTTTTATCGTGGAGACGTCAGCGAGCCGGAGTCCAGATCGACTCCGACGAGGAGGTAGAAATCGACGTAGCTGATCTTGCGGCCAAAGCTCAGGAGCACATAGACGAACCCGCACCTCCGACGTTTGGCGAGAGACTGACACTACTTGAGACCGAGATCCACAGCCTCCGGGAAGAAGTGGAGGCAAATCATGCGGAAGAAATGGAGGCAAATCAGGCCCGACACATGGAGTATATGAACGCCCTCAGGGCCGATCGAGAGACCAACGACGCGCGGTATCATGAGATGCTGTCACTGTTCCACTCTTGGCAGCCAGGCTCATCCAATCGTCCCGGTCCCTCCTCCTAGATTAGATTGGTGACTGTTTGACTACCCTTACTCAGTAGGGTTGACTTTGAGTTGACTATTTGCTTTTCTTAATTAACTGATCGTTATTAGGGTTATGTTGGGTAGAATAGGCTTACTTTACTTCCGTTTTTCCTACTGTTTTACTTTAAAGTCAGTTTCTAAATTAATTTTAAAACTGCTTTACTTGATTTTAAAATTGACATTTCAAAAATCAATTTTTCGACTTAGTTTTTTTAAAACTACCCCCTTCAAAACTAGGGCTTTTTCGCAAATCGACTTAGCCTAGGCCCTAACCCTAGAACTGCATGCACCTATAGATCTAGAAGCCAGCATCTCACAAGCACCTTAGGGTACTTTTGAATGATAACCTAAAATGGGTTGAGATGCTTAGGTCTTTGCCTTAATTCAAGATGCTTTAAGTCAGTGCATCTGCAGTAATTTGGGCACTAAATACAAATAAAACAGTAATCAGGTTAAGTGTCAAGTTTAGAAAATCTAACTTGAACAGAACACTTAACTTGACTAACCCTAGTGAAAACTACTGTTTATAACAGTTAGTAAGTAGTTAATTGGGTTAAACAGGACCCTATAGAGATAATTCAAATTGATTTTGTTCAGTTTATATCTTGAATTGGTTCAGTACAGCAAACTATTGCTTTGTTTTATTGCTATATCCTTATGCAACTTTTTGCTATATCGCTTTGTTTTTTGATATATGGCAAAGGGGGAGAAAGTGGAAAGGAGAGAAGATTAAATTTTTTTTTTTCAAAATTCAAAATTCTCCTTATCCTTTCTTCAAAAAGTACTTAATTTAAGTTGCCTTCAAAACTATTTTTTTCAAAACTGTCTTTTTCAAAATTGTCTTTTTCTAAAATTGCCAAGTACTTGACGTAAATTGTTTTCAAAAATTGCCAAGTACTTGACTTAAACCATTTTTCAAAATTGTGTCTAAGTACTTGACCTAAGATGTATGCTTTCAAACTTCTCAAATAGAAAAGTTTCTAAGTATAAACCTTCTAAAGTACTAAAGAGAGTGAACTTATTGATCAAATTCTAAAAGTACTTCAGAAGATGTTTAGAAAAATTTTCTACTAAGTTATTGACTTAAAATTTTTCTAAAAATCTAAAATTTATAAGTATAAATTTTCAAGTACCTATCCAAAAATTTTTTTGGAAAAAAGTTTTATAAAACTTCTTTTGAAAAATGTTCTAAGTGTTGAAAAGTTAATTCCATCTTTAGACTTAGAATTTTTTCAAACCCCACGAACCTTTGAAAAATCTAGGGGGAGATTCCTTCCAGGGGAGGAAACTAAACTGGTATTTCACCTGTTTTGATTAACTTAACTTTTTGAATCGGGTTGCCATAAATCAAAAAAGGGGAGATTGTTAGTGGAGACAACACCCAAGTCGAACCTGGGTTTTGATAATGACAAAGGGTTCAAAAGTTAAGATGTTATGTTTATCTAACATGTTACTTGAGTGTGCAGATTGAAGTCCTAGCGAAGGACTGCTAGGCACCTAGCGAAGGACTGCTATGCATTGAAACCCTAAGACCTGGAGAAGGACTACTGGGCACCTAGCGAAGGGCTGCTAGGAGTTGAAGACCTAGCGAAGGACTGCTAGGCACCAGGCGAATGACTGCTTGGTACTGAAGACCTGGCGAAGGATTGCTAGGCACCAGGCGAAGGACAGCTTGGAATCGAAGACCTGGCGAAGGATTGCTAGGCACCAGGTGAAGGACTGCTTGGTACTTAAGACCTGGCGAAGGACTGCTGGGCAAAAGTCCAACCGGAGGAGCCGGTTGGCAACAGGTAAAATCTCCTGAGAGGAGTAGGTGAGGACACGTTCCTTGTCGAGGGAACAGTAGGCGTCGGTTCGACCTAGGGTTCCATTTTGGAGACCCAAAGTCAGAACCAAGATAGCTACGGTTGTAAAATGCACTAACATGCTTGCTTTGTTTTGTTTCGTACTAACCTTGGATGCAGAACCAAAGGAACGAGTTTCTGCATCTCAGAATGCCCCAAAGGAGAGGGGCAGTAGCTGGGTTGGGAGCCCGGGAGCTCCCGGGCACCCTAAGTCAAAGCCAAACAAGAGTTAGCAAGAAAACGCTTCGGAAGCTCAATGCTCCCGGGCGCCCCGGATGCCTCGGGCGCCCTGGGTCCAAGCCAATGAAGCAGATAGAGTTCTATCCAGCCGAGAAGCCAGCAGATTGAGTCAACCCGGGTGCCCCTGCTTCCTCGGCGCCCCCGTCAAACCTCGAGCCTGATCCTGGAGGGATAAGGGCTGACTGAGTTGCGGATGAGGGTTTGCGGATCGGGAGACTCGTGGAGGGCGCCCCCAACGTCCCGGGCGCCCCCAGGTTCACTATATAAGGGGCTCGACCCCCAAGGCTTCCAGACACAGTTTTTCAACGCCTCAATACTCTTCACTCAAGCGCTCTGCTCCGGAAACTTCTGATCTCGAGGTTCTAGTGTCGACGACGACCCTACGCACCGAAGAACGATCCACACCGGGCGTCGGTAACGAAGAGTTATATTTCTATTTTTACTGCACTACTACTGTACATCTTCTTGTAATTATTTGCGTGATTATAATATTGCCCGCAGTAAACTGTCAAGGACCATGAGCCTTGGAGTAGGAGCCGACCGCGACTCCGAACCAAGTAAATCCTTGTGTTCGTGTTTGTGTTTTAATTTTCGCTGCTCATTCTCTTAAATTTATATCCGAAAAGGTTTTACGATATTTACCTCCCCTCTATCGTATTCTATCGATCCAACATAAATCTTATATAGGATCATACGGCTACCCGTAAGCCTATACGGGCGCCCGTGTTGCTTTGATAGAGCCGCAGCCTCAT
This sequence comes from Boesenbergia rotunda, assembly GCA_024364735.1. Taxonomy (NCBI): domain Eukaryota; kingdom Viridiplantae; phylum Streptophyta; class Magnoliopsida; order Zingiberales; family Zingiberaceae; genus Boesenbergia; species Boesenbergia rotunda. The sequence goes on along the minus strand of JAGFNQ010004366.1, from coordinate 13,795 downwards.
CCCTGCTTGGTCCAAGTTTTATCCATACTCAAGCGCCTGACTGCTCTCGGGCGCTTGTGTTGCTGATGTGGAGCCTTCTCTCAACGTGTGCCAACTCAACCAAGCTTTGGCTGAGTTATAGGTACACAAGTGCTCGAGTCCCTCTCGGGGACCTGAGACCCGCCAATCGCCAGTTCGCTTAGCTGCAATACATGGTTAGTCCAACATATAATATGCAAAGAAAAATGAATGCATGATAGCCAATACTGTCTGATCTTGACTTTCAGGTTTCAATTGAAACCCTAGGTTAGACCGACATCTACTGTTCAATCTTTCACAGAACGCGTCCTCACCTACTCCACTCTGGAGAAGTTATCTGTTGCCAAATGGCATCTCCGGTTGGACTTTTGCCAGGCCTCCGATGACTCAAGATCTCACGACGTCTGTACCACGACCCATCTCTACTTCTGTTCGTTGTTCTCGCTCGGCTAAGACTCCTACCCGATCTTCCAGATCAGGACTTCGGTGCCCAACTCCCAGTTAGGTATTCGTGCATAGCCCTCGGCCAGGACTTCGTGCCCAATCTTGCAAATTAGGACTTAGTACCTAAGTATCTAGGGCTTTCCTGCACACTCAAGATAACATATCAGATCACAAATAATACTTAACTTTGAAGTCTTTGCCAATATCAAAACAAGGTTCGATAAGGTACTTCCGGCACCAACAGAGATATCCGGTTAAAGGTAGCCTCTGTCACTAAAGATCCCCGGTGATACGATCTTGAACGTTACCTCTACATGGCGGCCAAACCTTCACAAGTACATATATTTACCACACAAGCATTTGAACAAACACATACAAGATATAACACTCATAAAATAAGGCATAAACACTTCATTGAATGAGAAAATACACAAATTCATAGTTTATACATCAACATCATATAGTAGCTACTCCCTACATTCTAAATACGAAGAATCTACTTTCATTTCAAAGAAACATATAACAAGAAGATAAAATATTAAACTTCTACAACCCTAAATAAGAGGGTGAGGGAGAAGAGAGCTTATAGAGGTATCGCCGATCTTCTTGGAGGATCTCCTTACTCCGAAGGTGGATGGACCATGAAGGAGGTGACGGAGCAGCCCTAGGGTCTCCCCTAGGAGGGAGAACCCTTCCCCAAGGTAATAAGGTAAAGTTCTAGTCAAAAGATCCCCTTGAGAAAGGAGAAGAGGCCCTTTTATAGTCGGGGTGCACGGCCATGTCGTGCGAGATGCGGTGGCAGCCGCACGACCATGCCAAGGTGGCATGGTCATGCTGTACTGCTTCCTGGAAATGGAGGTACAGGGTCGTGCCAAGCGACGGTAGCAGGGTCATGCCATTCGGTACGTCCAGGCTATGCTCCTTGCGGGGAGTGGCACAAGCTGTGCCATTTGGCACAACTGGGCCATGCGACACACAGCCAATGTCACACGACTGTGTGGCTTTGCATGACCCCAACTATGCTCCAGCTCTAGTTTTGGATCCAATTCTCATTTTACTCTATTTCAGCTCCAAATCGTGCCCTATCAATAAAAACAAACAAGGAGTAGATTTTCAGACAAAAAGAAGGAATGATAGTGAAGTTATACAAAATAGAATTCAATAAATTAGGATAAATTCATGAAATACAAATAAATGTGTGTTAAACAATGCATTAAATCATATATAATATACATTGCACGCCCAATTTGAGAATTAATTAAGCATGAAAGGATAAGAGAAAAGATAAGCTGCAAAGAAAATGAAAATATTAGTTGAAAACTAAGCAAGTTAAATTGGACAAATTTAGTGTATTTGTTTACATGCATAAACCGGTAAAGTAGCATGGAAAAGTTATTTATACTCACAAGAACCTTCTTCTAGGTGATTATTTTTCATATATACAATAATTGAAAAATTGTACACATCAGAAGCTAACTCCTTACAAACATCAAATGCTCACTCCTTACACATTAGTACAAACTCATATCATCCCATTTGTAGCTGATAACTCCTTACAAACATATATACAATAACTATAGCAAAACTGTACACATCAGATGGTCACTGCACCCAAAGTTCATAACCAAAGTACTTATAAGTTACAACACCAAACCAAAGAGTTTTAATACCTAAATTTCCTAATTATCAGATATATGATCTTGTTTGCAATCTGCCCATTTCGAACGTACTTCATCAATTTACTTTGTCACTATGAGAGTTTTTGCAAACTACATGTGAATAAATGAGCGAAAATGTTATTTGCACAAATTATTTCAACAATTTCAATAAGATAATTTAGAAATATGTTTAATATTACTATTGGCCACAGGGAATCTTTCTCAATTGATGTGGCACCATCAGTTATCTCTCTCATATATCGTAGGATGAAATAACCGCACCGGAATCCATCTAGTTAAAGAGGAGCTTATGGTAAAAAAATAATAGTAGCAAGTTAATAATTTAATTGAAATAACAAGAGTTGGTTACAACAAACTCACAGAACAAAGCCTTTGGGCTAAAACCACTTGATTAACAAATTTTCTTAGTCTATCTCTTAAGATTTTCTTCTCTGCTCCTTATCAAAGTCATTGGAGCCCCCGGGCTACAACTCGGGTAGCTCTCTATGTAGTTCCATCCTTGCTTAATAAGTTGGTTTCATACTATGCTATAGAGATGCTGGAAAAATGCTCATAACAAGTCCTTAGATGATTATAAACAAAAACTAGCTAATTTGATCCAATAAAACTGATCCGGTGAGAAGAAACAAAACTGATAAACCCAGAAACTACTTAGAAACCCTCGTGCTCGAGCGTGTAGCCTAATCGCTGACCAAGCCGAGTTAATTGATCGTTTTCTCACCCGAGTCACTCACGCTAACAATCGAGCCATTAATATTCGAGACAGTGGCATCCGAGAGAGTTCGAGCAAAAGGAAAAGTTACATCGAAGAGGCAAGAGCATTACAAAATTTGAGGCAAATCACCTCTACATGAAAAGTAAAAAGAAGAAAAGGGCCCGACCCTCATTTAAAGGGTTGGCTGACCACATCGGGCATGCCCTCAGATAGGCTCGCGGATTTGATGACTGAGGTGGATAGGTCAGGGGCTATATGTCCGCCCTCCCTGAGCTTCTTGAACATATTCTGCAGTTGATGCCGCATCATCGCCCGAATCCGCCCAGAGAGTTGATTGCTAAACTCGGTAGAGTTGATATACTCAACCCTGCAAGCGTCCCACCGACCGCTTTCCTCCTCCTTGTAGGAGCGCAACCCTTCGAGCTCCACTCGGGCTGCCTCCCACTCAGCCTTCTCCGCCTTCAGGAGCTCGAGCTCCTCCTTCTGACCGTGCAGCGTTTGATCCTTGGAGGTTAGCTCGACGGCCAGTTCTTCCGCTCTCTTTGCCTAAGCTGCCACCTCTGCGTACTTGGTCTCAAGTTGAGCCTTGAAGGAATCAACAACTTCGGACACCTCCCGGAGATTGGCCTCCGCCTTGGTCAGCTTATCCTGGGTCATCACCTGAAGAGCCCAGGCCTTACGTTCATTATACTCCAGGGTGGAGATCCGGAGATTTGATTGAGCGATGGCTAAGTCTGTCGTCTTGGCCTGGCTACGGGCAGCCTCCAGCTGCTCTTCAGAATGAGCCAGCCAGTCTTGAAGGGCTGCGACCTCGGTCCACAGATCGCTCAAGGTGGACTCGCTGGAGACGAGTTGAGTGTGTTTGAGTCGAGTCTCCAGGAGCTCCACCCTCTTCTCGGCCTTCTCTCGTGCCGAGATGTGGGTCAGGAGGGCCATAGAAAGGCTATGGCATGCCCCCCAAAACTGCAGAAAAGGCACAAATCTTGAGATCATAAAACAAAGTACTTGGTAAAAGAAGGAACTGATCCTATGCATACCTTAGTGGCCTCGAGGAAAAAAGGGTCGGTCTTGCCGCGAGACCCCCGGAAATAAGATCCCTCGAGCCCTTGCACATAACGGTTAGCTACCGACCCGTATAGGTAAAGCTCCTGGCGTCGGTCAGGAAGCTCGCCTTGAGGGATACCTAGGCGACAGTCAGATTGAGTCGATGCCAGGAGATGCATGGGGGGTCGGTTGACCTGACCCTCCGCAGGCGGGGTTCTCGACCTCCCTGGCAGTGGTAGGTCGGGTGCGCCGGAGGAGACTGAGGGGGCGGCAACAGGTACAATGGCGGAGGAGGTGCGAGGTGTAACGACCCAGAAAATTTTCTTAATATTTTCTTTAAAATATTGATCATGTCTAGATAATTTTCCGAGGGACCTAGAGATATTAGTACGAACCTTAGCATAGAAATCCATGACTTTCTCATTTAAATTAAGAAATTAAGTACTAATGGGCCTTATATGGGCTTTCTAGTACCAGGATTATCGGTAGATTTTAGGCAAAATTTTAATATAAATATAAATGGATTTTAATTAGGAATATTAGTAGGATTATGGGTGAGTTTTAGCATGATTTTCCTATTTAAATTGAGAAGTTAAGTACTAATAGGCCTCATATGGGCTCCAAAAATGGGTTTTAATTAGGTAGAATTTAATATAAATATAAAAGAATTGTAATTAGGAATTTTAGCATGATTATGGGTGAATTTTAGGGAATTTTCAAAAATAAAGAAAAATAAAATAAAAAGAAAATAAAAATAAAGTGCATGCATCAAGGATTGAACCTTGGACCTAGTCTACAACCATGCATGCTCTAACCAATTCACCTAGCAAGGGAGTGCTAGTAGAGGATGAAGTGGATTTTGGTTAAGGCTTAGGGGAAATGAAGGGTCATGAAGGGAAGAGACACCATGACTCTTCATTTGCCTCCTTAAAGTGGTATAAAGAGAGGGCATGGGGGGTTACTTCTCTTCTTCCACCAAGTCCACCCTTCTCCCTCTTCCTTCTTCATTCTAGCCGAAACTTCAAGGGGGAGTTTCCCTTTGGAAAGCTTCACAAGAAGGTCCCTCTTCCAAGATCCAAGGCCTTTTTACAAGGTTGCAAAGGCTAGGAGTGGTCAAGAGACAACAAAGTCTTCAACCTCCTCCCCATCTAAGGTCTATAACCAAGATAGTCTAAGGAAGACTCCCTCACCTGTGGTGTAATGGTTTTCCTTGATATGGTTATGATCTAAGTTTTTTGGTTGAGATCTAAGTTGAGAAATCCATGAAAGAGGACTTCTAGGGTTCGGCCACTTCATGTTTCCATGGCTAGGACTAGTGTTAACTCTCTAATGATGATTCTTATGTCTCCCTATGATGTAAGTGATGTTAGTGGTGATTCATGTGAATTTTTACATGTGCAATGGCTCCTCTAAGTTTCGGCCAAGACCTTTAACTCATGGATGGAACATGATCTAACCATCCAACATGTTTAATTTGTTTTCCTATGACATGATGGATAGTAATTAGGTTTTATAAAGATTTTTCTATGAATTTCATTGGGCCTTTAGGTTTCGGCCAAGGGCTAATCTAGGGCTAAAGGAATAGGGTTAGCCCTAATTATGGGATCAAAGGTTTTTCTATGGCATTTTATGTTTGTATGGGATGTTATTGGTGGTCTATATGTATTTTCCATGGACCTAGGGCTCCTTAGGGTTTCGGCCAAGGCCCTAACCTAGGGCTAGGGTTGGGTTAAGACCACAAGGATGCATGTTTATAGGGTACTAAGATGTATGTATATGGTTAGGTATGTTGGAAGAATTTTATGTCAACCAAAACCTTAGCTTATGGGTCATGACTTGTATGATAGGCCATTTGTTATGATGATTCATAAATGCTTAGACCATGTGCCATGAACCTAAGGAAATGTATCATGGATGAAAAGACCTAGGCATGTTTTCCTATGTACCATGACCATGCATGTTTTTATGAATTAAGATGCTAGTTATGTAGGTATGCCATGATTTATGAATAGTATGTATGTATGCTATGATTTATGAATGATATGTATGTATGTCATGTTCATGGATGAAAATGATGAATGAAGTTAAGTTTCATGCCTTCGAGGCAAAATGATGATATGGAATGAAAATGATGAATGAAGATAAGGTGTATGCCTTCAAGGCATAATGATGATGTTAAGCATTAAGAATGAATGATTATGCTATGTATGTTTATGAATGAAGAAGCATGTGAAAGTATGTTATTTTATGAATGGGCTTGTACCGGACCTAAGTAAGGTCCACGGTTCTGGACTACCGATGAAGCTGTCCACGGTTCTGGACTACCGATGAAGCTGTCCTTACGGTTCTGGACTACCGATGAAGCTGTCCACGGTTCGGGGACTACCGATGAAGCTGTCCCTACCCTAGTAGGTCGAGATTAGCTACCTCGTATTTACTTAGGGATGCGCGGATATGATGTATGAATGTGGTACAAGCCAGGGCCCCAATGAATGTTATGATTATGTTTAAGTATCTAAAAGTATGATTTTAAACTAAGCATCCTTATGATATATGCATTTGCCCATGCATCCATCCATGTTATGCATTATGGTTATGATAAGTATGCTTATGCAAAGTAAGTTTATGCAAGGTACGTTAATGCAAAGTATGTTTATGCAAATGATTTTATTTATGTTTATGTATGTTCATGCTAAATTATCATGCCATGATTTTATTTATGTTCATGCCTGATTATGATGCCATGATGATATTTATATTCATGCTAAATTATGAAGTCATGATTTTATTTATGTGCATGCTAAATTTTGATGCCATGATTTTATTTATGTTCATGCCTGATTATGATGCCATGATGATATTTATATTCATGCTAAATTATGATGCCATGATTTTATTTATGTGCATGCTAAATTTTGATGCCATGATTTTATTTATGTTCATGCTAAATTATAATGCCATGATTTTTATTTATGTCCATGCCAAATTATGATGCTATGATTTTATTTATGTTCATGCTAGACTATGATGCCATGATGATATCTATGTTCATGCTAAATTCTGATGCCATGATTTTATTTATGTTTATGCTAAAACGATGATGCCATGATTGTGTAGATGTTCATGATAAGAAGTATGCTATGATATGTAGGATTGAAACATTATGTTCATGTTTATACGACGTATGGATTTTTGTGAGTAGGAAAAGAGTCTTACTAAGCCTCCGTGCTTATAGTCTTATTTTCTTATACCGCAGATCAAGCAAGAGATTTCTAAGGGAAGCAGCAGGAGAGGCAAGAACATGGGTGTGTAGTAGTGACATGGCCAAGAAACCCTCTCATTTCACTTATTGCATGTTTTGTGATCTGACAATGCTTATTTTGGTTTATGCTCGACTTATGATAGTTATGCCTAAGAAACAACCTACTATTCGTGAAGTTATGGATAATCTACTTGCTACCTGAAATGCTTATGAATAAGTTATGGAAAGTGGGTATCATGATGCTATGCATACTGGTAATATGTTACCTGAAATGTTTATGAATATGTTATGGAAAGTTAATATCATGATGCTAGGTATGCTGGTAATATGTTAAGTATAATGTCACCATGTCCATGAATGATGACCCAGACATGTGTATATGATTTAAGTACTAGTTATTCCGCTGCATTAAGATGTTTTATATGCACATGTATGTTTAGCGTAACGCCGCTTTATGGGAAAAAAAAAGCGGGCGTTACAGGTTGGTATCAGAGTAGTTGCCATCTCACTACACACACATCAAGTCTCCTTCCTGCCGCTTCCAAGTAAGTACTTTTGAGTATATCTTATGTTCTAGAATATGCAAGTATGGATGATAATTTATCTCCTTTTATGAATCAAATACTTTAGAGCAGATATGCGGGTAGGGATAGGAAAAAAAATGTATTATTGTAATTATTAAGGTAAAGGGAAATCGAGTTTATCTTGCATGCCTTTTTCTGTATATATTTGTGAATTGGGAAAAAAACTAGTTTTGTACTGGTTTTGTCAGTTCCGTACTGACTGTGTTTTTTTTTCAATTCCAGATGTTGCATGAGATCGGCACTATGAGTCGTTACCACGGGCGGAGTCGTGAGCTGCTGGAGCAAATAGAGGAGGTGGAGTATAGTCCGGTCCTTGGGATTCAGGGCAATATGGGGAAGTTGGACCGGCTATTCTGGAAACTCGAGCAGGAAGGGTTTCCAATCATGGATGACCATAGGATTGGAGCTCTGCTTCGTTCATTGCCCAACCGTGCGAGAGAGGTTGCTTATCAGATCTGGGGGCAGCATGGATGTCGTATCTCATATACGGAATTGTGTAGGCAACTTCTTCATCATGTGTTTTCGAGGGATCTGGGGGACTCGGAGGAAGATCCCGAGATGTATGAGGAGGACCCCGAGATGTACGAGGAGGACCCTGAGATGTATGAGGAGGATCCCGAGATGTACGAGGTGTAGGGTTTTTCGGGCCGCGAAAACCGCTTTTTCGCGTCGCGGAAACCCCGAAAGCCCCAATAGAAAGGATCCGAGCGAAGAAAACCATTTCAAAAAATTTACGAGTGCTCGTTTACATGCTTCAAAACCAATCTACAACCTAAATATATTAGAGAAGAGAAAAACTACCTTCGATGCGTGCCCCGCAATTCCCGCTCGCTCCTCGGTTGGTGTCGGATCTTAAGGATGCAAAGTAGCAACCCTCTAGAAGTATCCACACAAGCAAGAGAGTGGAGAGGAGAGCCCAAAAGTGTGCTATCACTACTTGGGGTCTCGGCAAGATGAGAGGAGAGGGAGAACAAAACAAAACAAAACCAAGTGAGGAGAAGAATGAATCACACACCCATAAAAAACTCCTTTTGTGTGTTTTAGTGGCCGGCCATTTAATGGCCATTATTGGCCATTAAGTGGCCGGCCACCACCTTTGGTAACCCCCTATTTGAATTCAAAATTCAAATGGGGAGGTTACTTAGCCTTGATGATGATGCCAAGTCATCACTTGGTCAAGTCAAGGTGATGTGGCTTGAGTCAAGTCAAACTTGCCTCTTATGGACTTTCCATATTTAGCCAAAGTCAAACTTTGACTTCATTACTCTCTCATGATTAGATTCATCCAACACTTGGATCAAACTCGAGTCCAACTCAAGTTGTCTAATTTGAGTCAAGTCAAACTTGTCTTTTATGGACTTTCCATATTTAGCCAAAGTCAAACTTTGACTTCATTACTCTCGGTCCATCATATGGACTTATTCTCCATCTATTGCTATATGTGTGTGACCCTATAGGTTTTTGTAACGTTGGCAATGCCCTTAAACCTATTTAAGGACATAAGCAATGAGAGGTATCTAACAACACATCATTGCTCCCCAAGTTACAAGAATGTCGAGATCCAACATCACCATTGTGACTAATAATTGTGACCATCACAATATGTGACAACGTCCTTCTATCCTCGATATCTAGATTGATCTTTCATGAGGCATAGACCGTGTCATCCTCAAATCAATCTATATGTCTTGATCTCCAAGTAGACTCACTATAATCAAATAAGCTCAATATCTAATATTGCCTTATTTGGGCATGACCATGCACTTAGTGGTCTTACTCTATCAAGAACGAAGATATCACTCCCGTCATATAGGAGGGATAGATCCCATCTACGTTACTCACATCTCTCCGCATAATTTGTTACAAACCCAGTAATCGCCTTTATAGTCCACCCAGTTACGGGTGACGTTTGACGAAGCCAAAGTACGTAACTCCTTATGTAGGGAACTATGGTAACTTCAGGTCTAGGACTATAGTCATACTAATAGTCACATGAGAAAGTATATGACACTCATATAACGATCCATGATACTTTCTCATGGCGGGCCATTCAGTATACATTCTCTAATGTATACCCATGTGTCAACTTGATATCTCATATCCATGACTTGTGAGATCAAGTCATCATGTTGACCTACATGCTAGTCTCTATGCATTAACATTGTCCTTGAATGTTAATACTTGACTAGGAATAATTAAGAGTAGTGTTCTCTATATCATCTCACTATCGATTCAACTAATCGATTGATATAGATAAGAACCTTCTACTCAAGGACGTTATTATACTAAGTTATTTGGCACCAATACACATAAGTACAATAACCATAAGAAATGCCTTTATATATATAAATATATATACAAGAATATGATACAATGAGTCCAAAAAGTAATCATCATATGATTGGCTCTAGGGCTCTCACTAACAATCTCCCACTAGCACTAGTGCCAATCGCTGTAGTATCTAATACCCAATGACCTAGTGTGACCATCATGCTTCATCTGTGCCAAAGCCTTGGTCAAGGGATCTGCGACATTAGCCTCTGTGGGTACTCTGCAAATCTTCACATCTCCTCGATCGATGATCTCTCGAATGAGATGGAATCGCCGTAGTATGTGTTTGGTCCGCTGGTGTGAGCGAGGTTCCTTAGCCTGCGCAATAGCTCCATTGTTGTCACAATAGAGCTCTACGGGATCAGATATGCTAGGAACCACCCCAAGCTCAGTGATGAACTTGCGGATCTAAACTGCCTCCTTTGCTGCCTCTGATGCAGCAATATACTCAGCTTCTGTTGTAGAATCTGCAACTGTGTCTTGCTTCGAACTCTTCCAGCTCACAGTTCCGCCATTCAAGCAAAACACGAACCCTGACTGCAATCTGTAATCATCCTGGTCGGTTTGGAAGCTGGCATCAGTGTAACCCTTTACAACTAGATGCTCATCGCCTCCAAATATCAAAAAATATTCCTTAGTCCTTCTCAAGTACTTAAGGATATTCTTGACCGCTATCCAGTGACGTTCACCTGGATCTGACTGGTACCTGCTCATCATGCTCAAAGCATACGAGACATCAGGACGAGTACATAACATGGCGTACATGATGGGTCCTATGGCAGAAGCATAAGGGATCTTATCCATGCGGTCTCTCTCCTCTCTAGAAGAGGGACTCTGAGTCTTCGAAAGACTCACACCATGTGACATTGGCAGAATTCCTCTCTTGGAATTCTGCATGGCAAAACGGTGTAATACCGTATCGATGTATGTACTCTGACTTAGGCCAAGCAATCTCTTAGATCTATCTCTATAGATCTTAATGCCTAGAATGCAGGCTGCTTCACCTAAGTCCTTCATTGCGAAACAAGTCCCCAACCAAGTCTTCACAGACTGTAGCGAAGGGATGTTGTTCCCAATGAGTAGTATGTCATCCACATACAAGACTAGGAAGACTACTGTGCTCCCACTAACCATCTTGTAGACACAAGGTTCATCTTCGTTCTTGATGAAACCAAACTGTTTGATCGCATCATCGAATCGAAGATTCCAGCTCCGAGAAGCTTGCTTTAGACCATAAATGGCCCTATGCAGCTTGCATACTCTGCCAGTATGTTGTGGATCTACAAAACCCTCAGGCTGTGTCATGTACACATCCTCGAGGAGGTTTCCATTCAGAAACGCTGTCTTGACATCCATCTGCCAGATCTCATAATCGTGGTAGGCTGCAATAGCAAGCATGATCCGAATGGACTTAAACATCGCTACTGGAGAAAAAGTTTCATCATAGTCAATACCATGAATTTGCTTGAAACCTTTAGCTACCAGTCTACCCTTATAGGTATGAGTAAGTCCATCCATGTTAGGCTTTCTCTTAAAGACCCACTTACACCCAATGGGTTTGACCCCTTCAGGTGGATCAACCAAGGTCCAAACTTGGTTAGTGTACATGGATTCCATTTCGGATCTCATGGCTTCCAGCCATGACTCAGAATCTGGGCTCATCACAGCTTCCTGATAGGTGGTAGGCTCATTCTCAATGATCATAACGTCATCATGGTCAGGCAAAAGAAATGAATATCTCTCAGGCTGATGACGTACCCTATCAGACCTGCGAAGAGGTAGGTCTACCTGAACAGGTTGTTGTTCCACAACTTCTTGTGTAACAATCTCATCCACAACTTCTTGTGGTTCCTGTTCAGTATCCATCAAGGGCTCAGTGCTATGGTCGTTGTCTTGAACTTCTTCAAGATCAAACGAACTCCCACTAGTCTTTCTAGAAACAAAGTCCCTTTCTAGAAAGACCCCAGTCTTAGCAACAAACATTTTGTGTTGACTGGGAATGTAGAAGTAATATCCCTTAGTTTCCTTGGGATATCCCACGAAATAGCACTTATCGGACTTGGGTCCCAGTTTGTCTGAGACTTGACGTCTAACGTAAGCCTCACAACCCCAAACCCTCATGAAAGACATCTTGGGACTCCTCCCAGTCCATATCGTATATGGTGTCTTTATGACCGCCTTGATGGAACACGGTTAAGTGTGAACGCTGCCGTGTCTAGAGCATATCCCCAAAAGGATATAGGAAGATCTGCGTGACTCATCATAGATCGTACCATATCTAATAAGGTACGATTCCTCCTTTCGGATACACCATTCCACTGTGGTGTCCCAGGAGGAGTGAGTTGAGATAGAATCCCACACTCAGCTAAATAGTCACGAAACTCATGGCTCAAGTATTCTCCACCTCGATCTGATCGAAGTATTTAATACTCTTGCCGAGTTGGTTTTGTACTTCATTTCTGAATTCTTTGAACTTTTCAAAGGACTCGGACTTATGTGTCATCAAGTACACATAACCATATCTACTGAAATCATCAATAAATGTGATGAAGTATCTATAACCACCTCGAGCAGCAACATTGAAAGGGCCACATACATCAGAATGTATGAGTCCTAACAAATCTGTTGCCCTCTCGCTATGTCCACTAAAGGGAGTCTTAGTCATCTTGCCTAGAAGGCATGACTCGCATGTTTCATATGATTCAAAATCAAATGAATCCAGCAATCCATCCTTATGGAGCTGGGACAAGCGACTCTCATTTATGTGTCCTAAGCGACAGTGCCAGAGATAGGTTGGGTTCAACTCATTTGATCTCAACCTCTTGGTACTTACATTATAGATAGGGCGTTCTAAGTCTAGAATGTAGAGTCCGTTGATAAGATCTGCACTACAATAGAACATTTCATTTAAATAGACTGAACAACATTTGTTCTTAATTATAAATGAGAAGCCTTTCTTGTCTAGACAAGAAACAGAAATTATGTTCTTAGTAAGTGCAGGTACATAACAACAATCATCTAGTTCCAGTACAAGCCCAGAGGGCAGAGATAGAAAATAAGTTCCTACAGCAACAGCAGCAACTCGTGCTCCATTGCCTACTCGTAGGTCCACCTCGCCCTTTGCCAATGCCCTGCTATTTCTCAGCCCCTGCACATTGGTACAAATGTGAGAAGCACATCCAGTATCTAATACCCATGATGTAGAAATAGAAAGGTTGACTTCTATAACATATATACCTGAAGTAGAAGGCTCGCTTCTCTTCTTCTTAAGATCCTCCAGGTAGATCTTGCAGTTTCTTTTCCAATGCCCTTTCTCACCGCAATGGAAACAGGTGGCATCCTTCTGCACCCCACCCTTGGGTTTAAGTGCTGCAGAGCTGGCTTTGCCCTTGGTTTGGGTCTTACCCTTACCTTTGGGCTTCCACTTACCCTTGCCTTTGCCCTTCTGTACCATCAGGACGGTACTAGGCTTGGTGAGATTAGGCTCAGCAGTTCTTAACATGTTGAGTATCTCGGGAAGTGGTTTGTCTAATTCGTTCATGTTGTAATTCATGACGAATTGACGGTAACCTGGCGGCAACGATTGCAGAATCAGGTCGGTAGCCAGCTCTTGGCCCAAGGGAAACCCTAGTCTATCGAGGTTCTCGACGTACCCAATCATTTTGAGTACGTGAGTTCCTACTGGGGTTCCCCTTTCATCTTGCATGAAAAGAGAGCC